>CAUHTR010002729.1:0-54822 GCA_959609185.1 Schmidtea polychroa | reverse complement strand
TGTGTTGTTAGTTTTGCTGTTTGGGTATTTGTCTGTTTTTGTTGAGTTTTGAGTTATTTTTTTTGTTTCTGCAGTCTACCAGCAGGTTGTAGTTGGATAGGAAATCAGCGCCTAGAATACACCTAAATCCAGAATATAAAAGTTTCTATAATCTAAAAAAATAATCGATAAAATTATATTATAGCAACACACAAACTTACCTGTGTGCAAAAATTTAATGTTCCGAATGTTAAAAGTTTTATTATAGGAATTGAGAAAGTGACAGAAAAATAATTTTACATACAAACACAACACACATAATATAAAATACACGCAAATTTAATATAGCTTTTTTTATTCCGAAAGTAGAAAGTAATTAACATACTGTTAACATATCATTAATTTTAAATTATTAAAATTCATGGCAGAAAAAAAATTTGGATTTTCAATCGGACAATGCAACTGGACTATCATTTTTGGGCAGAGGGAGTATTTAATATTACGTAAGATCACTTAGTTAAGAAATTACTTTGAAAGGAACATTTTATTAATATTTTTATATTATTTACGTAATCACATAAGAAACGAAATTTAAAGAATTTCAAAAAAGCTCAATTCTCTGATGATCATGAGGTTAAAATCACATCACTTTATTCACTTCAAATCACTCACTGGCATAAAATATTGCAGTTTGTGCAAAATAATATTTTTCATTTTTTCACTGGACAAACAATTTAATTAAATTTTTGCAGTACTGACTAAGAGGTCAAAATATTTAAAAAATTCACAAAGTTGTTAAAATTTTAAATTTTAGAAATTAAACAACCTTTTTCCATTGGGATAGGTGACCAAATTGAAAGTTTCAAAAAGGTTAATTATAGTACCTTCGATCGATCTGAAATTTTGATAGAAAGCATTGTTCTCGACGACGAATCTATCTACCAAATTTCAGCTCAATCCGATCGCGGGAAGCGGGCTAATTTGCTGTCGCAAGATTTGTGTGACTCATACAAAGTGAAGTTAATATAGAGTAAAAAAGGCCTATATCTTCTTGAAATTATAACCAACTCATTCATACCCAAACAAATTAGTTCAAAAATTTGAGACGAAATTTGTAATTCAAGGTCTACACCTTCTCGAAATTGTAAACAACTTATGCATATCCAAACAAATTAAGTAAAGAGTCTAAATCCAAATTTGAATCGAAATTCGTAAACATCTATATTTCATGGTGATTAATTCCTACAAACACCATCACAACTTTTATTGACTACCACACATGTGAGGGAGTTCGACTATGGTTTATAACATGAGACTGAGCGAAAGAACATCTGGGTTAAGGTCCAAGATTTGAAGACCACCAGAATTAGAGCCTAAAATCGGGGCGATAGGATGAAGCCCTAGTTAGACATAAGATCTAGTAGGCAAGTGGAAAATCGGGCCTGCCTTATGGTATTATTGAAGCGGGAACCCGTCTTCAATATGGGCCGATTGCTCGACGATTATAGCGTGCAGAAGCACGCTCACTTCTCGCGAGTATTCACCCATGCGACACATTTTTAACGTCGATTGCTCAACGGGTGTCGTATGGTAGGCAAATTATATTGTGTTTTGGGTTACGTCGGAAACGACCGGAAAAGATAAAATGTGGAATATCTGAAATGCACCAATACTTATTGACTAAATCTTCATAGAACCACAACCTCAGTAAAACTGAGACAGTAAAACAATAATAAATGCCAATTAAATTTTCATATACACTTCACAGAGCGTGTTATGTTTTGTTATTCATTCAGGTATTGCTAACCATAATATAGCCGTAATAGCCCTATAGAAGTCCAAGATTGAAAGATTTTGAGAAACAGACTTTATAAAAATTTATAAATATTAATACAATTAACTTTAATATGCTTTGAATCTTAACGGTTATCTAAATTAACTGAATCATAACTCGGATCCCCAAATCATAAAATAACACGTGAAATTAAAATAAAAACAAAATAATCAATACATTTAAATAGTTTGTTTTATTGAAGTAATTAACAAATTAAGTAAACCTTTTATTTTTCATTTCTTCTATTAAACATCGGCATTTATTAAAATTGGATAGCGTTTCAAGATAAATATTATTCAAGTAATCAAATTTCCTTCGAATCTGCGCTTTCGCTCATCTTTATCTGTAGAGAAATATATTACTATATCCGTATTGATCTGATCATACCTGCAAATATGAGAAAAGGCTAGCAAATTCGTTGTTGCGTTCATCCCATCTCGGGGATCTAGTCGCTGAATTAAATGATTAATTTGAAAGCTAAGTTTTGCAAAGTACCTGTCAATTCATTAGTAAATATACGCATTCTTTCAATGGCGGAAATAAAAAATATTTTAGACTCAATCTCATTGTCAGGAATACGCAAAATATCGCAAAGAATTTTTTAGCTAATGTTATATATTTGGGTCTTATAGAAATATCTTGACGATTTGAGCAGATTATATCCCAAAAATTATACACAATCGCTACATTAAACTTTGTTAATATGGTTTGTAAACGTTGAAATAGCTCCATTTCCTATACAAAATATTAATAAATTTAGATAATATATTTATTACAGTTCTTGTAATTCCCGTTAGTGAGTTGACCACCAATATGATCACATCAGAATCTCTGAAGTATTTGTCAACCAAATTCTCAGATAAATTAATAGGAATCAATTCCCGGAGAATCAATAATGATGACATCATCCCCCAAAAGGAGGCATTTATCTCTATCATAATACATGGTAATGAGAGAACCAATTTCTTGACTGCTGTTTATATCACCCAATTCTCCAATATCTCTTTCCTAACTCACACATAAATTCAATTATACATTTATTTGGGGTCTTTATATTTAGTTGAAATATTTTTTTAAATGAAATAGAATAAGGAATAAATGGAAATAAACTTTGATAAATCAATATCAGTGAAAAGCATAATTCATAGAAATTAATAGAAAAAGCACGAGACAAAGAAAAGAACAGAAAAAAGATCACTTGATAGTAATAATTATCGCAATAAGTTAGGGATAAAATGCATTATGATGGGCGGACATGGTGAATATGATTTGATTGAAGTCTGCTAATAATTTCAAAAATATTATTGCTATTTCAAATTATGCCAAAATTAAATGCCAATTAACGGATATTAGGTGTACTTTATTCCCAAGAAATAATGAAGATTATTTATGATTTTGACGAAACTTTTTGAATAGTTAAATGTAACTTTACAATAGACAAAGTTAATGCAATAGAACAGACTGATATTAAATATACATTTGAATACGATATAACCCCTAAGTATCACAATGCAATTCGCAACAAATAATTATTTATATTGGTAAACATGTAAATCAATAAATCAATAAATCAAATTCAACCATAAAACTTATAAATAAAATGTAATTCCCAATCAATATTAATTAGAAAGGAAATAATTTCATGTAAAACAAAATATCGATTTTATCAATCATGTCAACAAATAAATCAATGAAAATTGATTTTGTTTGTTTTTGATTTACTGCAATATTAATATTAAATGGAGTTGAATTATAATTGTTTATTTTAATAATTTGTTTTAATTGAATAATACTTATTCTTATATTATTGATAAATGTGATTGTTATAGAATGTTCATATCAAAATGCCCTTTTTTCGGTGGACCAAATTTTAATTTTTATGACCTAAACACAATGCCGAGTAGCGTTTTTTTATTTTATTTTCTCACTAATTTTAGCAACATTTATTTACTAAAATAATATAAGATAGTGAACAGTACCGGATTAACTAATATGTCTTTTAGGCCATTGTCTAGAGCAGTGTTACTCAACCCAAAACGTACTGCGGACCAAAAATCTATATATTCTTTGTACGCGGACCAATTTTATTTTCTTCGCGGCCCAATATTTGGTCACGGACCAGCGGTTGAGAAACTCGGGTCTAGAGTCTCGAGTAAGGTTTTTAAAACGTTGGTACGCGTACCCCGTGGGTTACGTAAGACGTTTAGCAAGGGATATGCAAGTTGATACAGCCTTTGCAAAAATATAATGAACAAAATAATTTTCACATACACACAATTTGACCTGGCATGAATTACTAGTTGATGAAGTAATTAATTATTAATAGATAGTGCCTTCATTTGCAGGTGTTTTATGTATGCCTGCAATCCAATAATATTTACTTTCTAGCCATTCAGAACCCACCGCACTCTTTGATCTGTTTTCTTTCAACCCCAACCCATACGCCTCTCACCCCTGCCTGCATTCCCAATAATTGTCTTAGTCCTGTAGAAGCAACTAACGCGCAAACACTGCAAATATTTAAATGCAACATGTCTATCCAATGTCTCTTTTCTCTCATTATGTTTTGTATATAAAATTGTTTATTAAATTGTATATTAAATTCAAATTCATGTTTCTTAAGTCACAAGTTTAGCTTTTTCCTGTCTACTACACCAACTACGACAAAGAAAAGGCCGTATCGTACTAATTATATTGAATATGGATTCACGTAGTCGCGAACTTTTACAGCGTGTAGTTTATTACAAGGTAAGGATTGATATAAAGATTGTGTCTATAGAAGTATACAACAATGAAATTTCCTATTTCCATTCTTAGTACAATGTCCTCTTGAAGCCACGTTTTCTCAAATGATACCTGTCATTAAGAACATTTTTCGTTAAGCGGATGGAGGTTGGAGTGAAACGAATTCGTCTTGACAATATTGAACAGTTCCGTCAACAAAATCAAGCAGGAGTTCGTACATCTTACATGGTGCCACTGACGAAAAGAAATGGTTCACTGCATGATTAAAGAAGACGCGGAAAAGAAGCTTAACTCCATCCCTCTCTCAAATGACAATTCAACGCAGAATGACAGAGATGCAAGTGGTAGGTGAGATATCCCTGCAATCCAATAACATTTCCTTTCTAACCATGCAAAACCCAACTCACTCTTTCGTCTGTTTTCTTTCAACCCCAACCCATACGCCTCTTTCCCATGCCTGCATTCCCAAAAAGTGTCTTAGTCCTGTAGAAGCAACTAACGCGCAAACACTGCAAATACATACAATTTGACCTGACATGTATTGCTAGTTGATGAAGTAATAAATTATTAATAGATATAGAAAAGAAGCCATATACTGTTCAAAAAGTCGGGTTTGCCCTTGGTGCAAAGAAATTGTTTACTGCATGATTGAAGAAGACGCGGAAAAGAAGCTTAACTCCATTCCTCTTTCAAATGGCAATTCAATGCAGAATGACAGAGATGCAAGTGATAGATGAGATACGTGCGGCACCACTGATAAAGATTGAAATCCAACAGCATGATGTTGATAGTTATGTATTAACGGTTGGTATTCGCCCGTTACATCAAGGATGGAGACTTCAAGGATGAATTTCTATTTTTTCATGCCTTCTCAAGGTATATCACAAATTCTCAAGACAACTTATATGAATGTTAAATATTTTGATTTCGAAAGGCAGGTCTTACTATATTCATAGACTTTCTCAATATCTCATAATACCTTTGGAGGTGCCAAATTTTGTAACCAATAACTTTAATATATCAAACATTGTGCTTTATATATCCATGTCCTTTTAATAACAATAAGTAATTAATTAATTAAAAAGTAATTTATTTTAGTAGCAAATTTAAATGTTTTTTTAAATAACCTCTGAAAATTATTTATCAATTTTTTTCGAATTTATAAAAAATATGCTTTTTGAGTAAAGTTTAAATTTTTTGTGTTTGCTACAAATTTTAACATTTCATAGCAGTGCATTTTAGGTATTAATTTCTAATTAAAATTTAAAAATTTGTTTTTTTCTGCTTGCATATGTTATGCCCACTTTTATTTACGTGCAATTTTTCGAGGACATTTTTTATTAATTTAATTTATATTAATAAAAATTTACATATAAATTAAGAAATTGAAGTTGACCTTTAACCTAGAAATGTTATTGACAATAAAAAACATTAAAAATAAAATTAATGATTACTGTGTTATTGACGACAAGGTAATTTCTATTGCTCTCGGGGCTACCTTTAATTTCAATAAAACCAGTAGAAGTCGATCCGAACTCAGTTGGTAATAACTTTTCTGTCAAGAAAGCATTTATAAGAGTTGATTTTCCCGATGAAGTTCTAAAAATAGAACGACTATCAATATTTTTGGGATAAGTTCAAATAGTCCTTGAGAAATAAATAAAAATTTATTTCTTCCTTATCTACGTTTCCTGCTCTTTTACATTTTTAATACTTTAATTAATTTTTAATTAACTTTGTATATTTTCTTATAACCCCAATACATCGATTGAGAATTTATGCATAACCATAAGTAGAATGCAACCTGAAAAACGAAACAATAAAAAAAGTTTTTATTTAAATCTGGATAAATTCTAAATTACTTACAAATGATCACATAAACTTGTATGTTCATATATTTACTATAAGTAAAACCTACAACAAAAAATACCACATGTTTGGCACGTATAAATTGATGCATAATGTCACATAAAACTCGAAATAAACCCTTTTAGAAATGACGGAGCACCAAAATCATAAAAATCTGATTTAACGATAAATTGTATGGACATTACTTTTATTTATACAGGTTACAAAAAAAAGAAATCAAACAAAAAAATACCCAATGCTGGGTCATTAATCAATAATTAAGTTAATTAAATTAAAAATAAGACTGATTGGAACAAGTCAGCACAGCACGAATACCGCAAAAAGTCAAATAAAAATCTTAAAAAGAACACCAATTAAACAATAAATTAAACATACATTTAATTAAAAAATAAAATATAAATAATTAAAATTAATAACCCAAGAAGTTACAAAAAGAAACATATTTGACGAAGAATTAAAAATAGCACGTATTAATTAATTTAAAAATCTTATATGAAAGTAATATAAATTAAATAAAACAAATTAAATTAAATTAATGACAAAATTGTTTTATCGAATCAACAAAACTCGCCATCAGCCAATGAGGCCGTACCCTCACCTGATTGGTCGAGGGGAATATATATAGGCAGCTCCAACAGCCTGTCAGTAACCAAATACACAAAAATCAAAAATTAAAAGCCCAAAACTAAAAACTTAACACTGTCAAATTTAAGTCAATTATTCACTAACATCAATTATTAATGGTTAATTATTCAACGGTAACATTGGTTATCTTTTTATTTTGATTTCATTTAAGTAGTTGTTATACAATCATGTATCGACTCTTAGTAATTTTAGTATTGAAATAAATTGTTCTTTGATGATAATTCTTTATATTATTGTTTTATATTATATTATTGCGTTATATAATTCTTTATATTATCTTTATATTATTATTTATATAATTATTTATATTATTCTTTATATTATGTTAGTTGGTTTTATGAAACAGGCCAAAAATGAAAGAAGCCAACTGACTAAAGGAAAGACCCGCCTTGAGTAGTACTTCGTTCAGGTCCTGAAATTAGCCGAGTGGTGTGGTGATGATGACCCTTTAGAAAATCGGCCTAGCAGAATTCCCGGCCGTTGGACCTAGGGTGCTGAATTTTTGCATGGGACCCTCATTTGATTCGGGACATGTCATAGGCTATATTTCAACCCCAGGTGACCACCCCTAGGGTACCATAACCCTGCTTTATCATAAGTGATATATAAATTGCATGTACTTTTTTTTAATTAAATTTTAATGTATTTTTTAAATTATTTTCTTTATTGAATGAATAATGATCATAAATTTCTTTATTTTGAATCTGTTTACCATTTTTTTAATTGTGCAACGCCGGGTACCCCATCTAGTTTTTTTATAAAATACATCTAAGCAAATTTTCAGATGTTGAAAATTATCATATTTTCTCCTTCATCATGTGGATATGAATATCGTCGAAATATTCTCAATAACCTCAATAAATTATAAGCCAATCATATTTGACTTAGCATTTCATTTGTTGCGTATAAAACATATTATATATCAAAAGCATCGTGAAAACAATTAAATTCTATTAGAAAATTAGAATAAAATCAATAAACAATTAAAAGGAATCAATATCCCAGATTTACATTGGAAATTTTAATGGATATTTATTATTATCATATTTGATTGATAATATGTTCAATATTTCAATAAAAATTATAAAAACAGATATTTATGAAGCACCAATTCAATTCAAATTATAAATTTAATTTAATTATTAAATGAAAATATTAAAAAAATTAAATTTACTTTCCTAAAACCACGAATTTTTTATCATTACAATCCAATTTGGACTTTAACAAAGCAAAAGCATTGAGTAGATCTTGTTCGGAAATGTTAGGTAGATTTCCAACATTAATTCCAACATTCCAAGCTATTTTGCTAATTATAAAATTAATCCAAACATGTATTAATCTAACTGTTTTCATAATTTTTGCACAAATTAAATAAGGAAACATTTTTATCATCATCATAATAAATCTCTTTGTTTATACTGAATAATTTATCTGCTATTTTATTTAAGCTTTCAATTTGATAATGTGACATGATACAAAAAGTTTAAAAAATATCATATAATTTGTATTGATTCAAGGTCAGTTAATTAATAAGGATATATTTTAAATGAAACAAACAAAATGAATTTTATGTTAATTTATTAGATATGATAAATTCTGATCATTGTCGTGTTTGTGTACGCATAATCACACTTTTGTGTGAGTGTGGACGATTACGTTTTTAGTTGTTTTTGGTATTTTTTATATTCTGAGTTTATTTGATTTGAATTTCGTTTTGTGGCTTTGTTTTGCGGAATTAATTGTGGAGTTATTTTCGAATTGCTGTCTTTAACCCTTTCCAGCCCAGTGATTCCAAATGGAATCATTAGTTAAAAACTCAGTTTTTTTCTCTCTACTACCAAAACGGTTGGCAGTAACTAGTGAGAACTATAGTAAGATATGTTTTTAACAGTTGGCAACAAAAAAAATGAAGTAAAATATTTTTAGGATAAAATAAGTAGTTTTGGTACCTACTTACTGCATATATTTTTTTTTGTTTTGAAAAAATTTGGGCTGGAAAGTGTTAAACAATAAATATGTTTTTCCTTGAAATATCTCTCCTTTTTGAATCTTGATTATTTCGTTTCAATATCAAAATGTCTGATGATATTACTGCCTCATTAATTGACAATGTATATGCAGAGTCGGATTACGATTGATGATGCTCTTAGAGCTTTTTTCATATCTATTATTGAAAGACCTCGTCATCCAGGTGTCATGGTTGTAATAATTCAAAAAGCTAACTACTAAAATGATGAAGCTCAATCCAAGAGAGTTATTTTTACTTCAAAATATCCCATTTAACAGGGTATTGTTAATTAGGTAGTTAGTGGCTTACTGCAGCACGACATCCGGACCCCCCTTGTTGGCAGAAGGTGGGGGGGGGGTTTACTGTAGTAATTTTTTCTGCTTTTTTGTTACGTAATATCTGCATGCGCCATTCATATTTTTTTCAATACAAATAAAGGGGCCTATGGAAAAAAGCCAAGATTTCTCTGACTATAGTGAGGGTGTATCAATGGTCCCGGGATTTTCAATACAAAATTCAATTATAACTAAAAAAGCATGGAATTTTCTAATTAAGTTGGGTCACCTTGGTGCTGGGATTTTCAATACAAAATTCAATTATCGATTAAAAAGCATGTAATTTTCCAAGTATAATTAAGGTTGGTCTCCTTGGTCCTGGGATGTTTCAATAAATATCCCAATATAAGCTACACTAACCCTCTGATCGCAATTCCTATCCCTAACTGTAAATAACAATAATTGATTTTAAAGTCCTGGTACGCGGCATCAAATGTTGAGGTCTCGTTAATAGAAAGTTCCAACCTTACTGGTTCTTATATATATAAAACAACAAAACAAGCTTTTTACAATGTTTATTTATGATCAAAAATTTACCAATTGAATGTACAATTTCTTTCGATTTCAGATTTTGATTTCGCAAAATAATGCGTGCAAATATGTAAATGTGGCTTGTGTTTGGAAACCTGATGAATTAAAAATGAGAATTCCACTATATTTGAAAGGGTGTGCGTTACAGGCATACAATAATTTAGAATATAAAGGAAATAATTTTGGTCAACTTGTAGGTTATTTAAGAGCAGATATAGTAATTGATAATGATTTACAGAAAATAAATGTTCAAAATTTAGAAATAGATATCAAGGAACAAGAGAATCAGTTGGAGAATATGTATATACAATTACTGAATTAGCAAAAAACGCATTTGGTGCAGGAGAGCACACAGCAAAGTTGATTGAGGATCAGTTTTGGAATGGAATACAAAAAATATTTATATAAGGCATTAATCATGGTTGAATACGGTAATCTAAATGAATTAGTTCATAAAGCTAAGGTATAGCGGAAATACAAAGAGACAGATTTAGTTCACATATGGATGCACTCGAAATACAAAAACCAATAGAGGTGAAACCTGAGTTAGGAAAATCGGATGATAACATCCCATGGGAAGAGATGAAACAGTTGTATTTGAACTTTGTTAGAAATAGACGAAGGTTCAGTCCGAGCCCAGATAGAGGTCAATCACCTGAAAACAAGAGAAGATTCGACAACTCAAGAAATAGAAAGTTTGAAAGTGGAAATAATAGTAACCGAATTACTTTTGATAGAAACAGTCGTTCTGACTATAACAGAAATAATTTTGCTAGAGATAGTCGCTCAGATTTAAATAGAAATAATTTCAGAGATAACCGATATAATAGAAATAATAGATATGATAATAGAGATGATACAAATGAATTGAGACGTAGACAGACAAGCCCGTATAAACAAAACTCATATAGAGAAAGCGAGGAAGCCCGTATAATAATGATGGGACAGATAAAGTAAATTTTAATGGACAAATTAAATGTTATAATTATCAAAAATATGGTCACTTAGCTAAAGTATGTAATAATACACGAAGCGAATCGCCCAATAGACTATGATTTTAAAATGAGCCTGAGATAAAACAGATTAATAGTACTGAGTTGATATCAGCTAATGATGAAATAAATAGATTTAGAGAGGAATTAAAAGAATTTAAAACTCAATATGGGAGAATTATTTAGAGGAAAAAAGAGATGTCGTTAAATGCGTTTTAATGTTTTACAAATGACATAGATTTAGATAATGAGGAGTTTCGAGAAGAGAGAGAAGCGGATGAGGAATTATAAGAAACATTAGAAAAATGGCCTTACGATAATGAAACATTGCGCATAATTAATAAAGTTCAAGTAGAGTGCTTGAGAAATTCGATACCAATAATGGTAAAGAGACAGAATATGACAAGAGTATTCGAATTGGAGATAGAATTGAAAGAGATGATAAAATGTTATAGTGAATTTGTGAGAAAAAATCAGAAATTACGTGAGTCATTTAACATAATTTTTGAGGCAAAGGACCTTTTGAGAACACTTATACGTTGTACATGGGTACACGTTTACACAAAAGTAAACAAAGTGAAACTGATTGCCAGAGCTGATTGGCCCGAAAAAATAGGAGACACTGATAAAATAAGGTTGTATTTTAACGGTATGGAAATGATGAACAATGAATATATAATCGATTATGGAGTAAATGCGATTGACAATAATATTGTATCTTCTGTGTAAGAAAGACAAGAAAGCAATGAAATCGATACATTAATTCCGTCAGTAGAATTAAGAGTAAACTAGGAAAACGATTATGACAAACTATTTAGATTATGGGATGCCTCTTCAGGGGGAGCTCTGAAGTCACCGACAGGTAGTGATGTAATCTTTAAACCCCTTGATACTAAATATGATAATCTACAATAATAATAGCTCAGATTGAGTGTGAAAACGCATTTTAAATAAAAAAGAATGAAAAACCAGATGGAATCGAGTTAAATGCTTAAGTAGGAGCAAGGGTAAATATCGTTGTAAATGTCATTATCAACAGCAGGATATTGTGAAGGAGGAAAATATAAAATATGGGGTCATATGGCATACAATATTGTAGTAATACGACAATATTACGTTGAATTGAGGAAGTTCAGAGCATCATTTGACAGCTCATCAAAGAAAATGATGACACATAAGTTTTTTTCATTGGATGAGACAAGCTGTTATACAGGCGAGTCAATGATGGTATATAAAATAAACAAATATGAATGTCATCTAACCAAGTTAAAGCACTAAAATTCAGAACCATTCGAGGTAAACAGTTCACGGATGTAGACTCCAAGAACATCAAAGATCAAAAACGACGAGCAACAATTATCCAAGAGAGAGATACACCAACGATATACATGTCAGATTCTGAAACAGAAGCTATGAGATTTGTGGGAAAAGGTGAAAGTATCAAATGTGACAAGGCAGTTATACAATCAAATTATAAAGGAATTTTTATCAGCGGAAGCAAAATCAAAAATAGACGAATTTGATGTCAAATTAGCCTCATACTTTAACAATAAAATCGATTATTTTTATCATCATCAGTTAGTGTAGTTATACAAAGTATATCAAGCAACCATCGCAAATGATTGTAAACTTAATAGAGAGATATTAAGAACAAAGATGGCAGTTGCAACTACAAACCCATATTTGATGGCACCGATTTGATTTACAGAGAAAGGGACATTTCTAAGAGTCGTCAGAGAAGTGATACAAACATTTCAGTGTAAACCGGTCAGCGTATCTTTAGCAACAAATAACAAATGTTCAAACGAATTACTAGTCGTGTATAAAGGAGAAACGGTATACCTCCCACCCATAACAAGAATAATGATAGATAAAGATTATTTTCCGAGAAAAATTGATAAATGTACTAGATCCTTTATATAAAATAAACGATGAGATGTGGATCACAAAGTCAGATAGAAAAGAAGCGGCTAAACCACAAAAGTTAGAATTAACTGAACTTGAAAAAATTAGAATTTCAGGATGTTAACGAAATGGATAACAACGGATACGAATGGATACGAGAGATGTGATAGAGAGCGCCAGAAAACATGTTATTTCCCCATGAAAAGGAAAAAGCCCTTTCAATTATGGTAAACAAGATCATTGAGAATAGTTATGGAGGGAATTACAACTTTGATGTATTATTATCGAAAGAGCATTTCAAGAAAGATGTGTATAGAGCGTTATACAGCATATTGGGATATTTTGCGACTCTCGGAAATACGTTCTCAACTATATTCAGGAATATATTATACAGTGGCATTATTAAAAATGAATTGTTCATCATTAGTTAAGTTAAAACAATTGAGACAAGTTTTTGGTAATTCATATAAAATGATGGCATGCTTGTGTCCATTCATAGTCAAATATTTAATCACTGCGAAGCACGACAAGGAAATCAAACGGATGAAAAGTCGAAGGGATAAGTTATGGGTTATCTGATGGTTTTATCTTATTTATTTACCCGATTTATAGTTATGTTTTAGAAGTAAATATACTATATTATGTTGATTATTATTTTCAATTGTAAATTTATGTTAGGAAGATTTGTAGAACCCGACAGCATCACCTGTAAAAATATGTGGCGGGACAGTCGGGGTGCCTGTATTTAATGCGTGCTGTTGTTCAAATAATAATAAAGTTAAAATATAAAATTAAACAAATTTAACAAATGATTTACAATTCTAACTTTTATTGAACATAGAAACAAACAACCTCAGTTAGCTTCTTCGGTAGTACTTTGATTGATGAGAACCATAGGGTCTGATAGAATAAATAATTCAGAATGACTAGTTCGTAGATTGATTTGAAATATCACAGGAATGGAAGGAAATTGAATGAGAATTTATGATGTCTGATAAATCTTGAAATAATCAAGTAATGTTCGCGGTTTAAATTATTTCCTTTTGATTTTTATTCTTTCTAGTTTTCTATTTCTTGAATTGATTTTTTTTCGTTATTGAAATTTTATTTGTGTTTAATATATGTATAGCGATAATTTACCATAGTAAATTATCGCTATATAGTTTCTTTTAATCTTTTAAAACGCGACACGCGCCAAACGAAATAATAAAACGTTACAAAACCTTGTTAAAAAAATAAACTATACATTATATAACTTCCCCTTTTAAAACTGGAGGTTAACATGAATCAATAAAAGGTAGCATGAAAAATAACATTCAGTAACATTTTTTTTATTTTTCTTTGTATGTTTTGTATGTTTTTATATGTATTTTGTTTCTGTTTTTTTATATATACAAACTGGATAAAACAAAAAAATTTACGAACTGTTCGGTAATTACAACAAAACAACTGTACAACTGATTTTGTTTGTGCCTGTGTTTGCTTGTTTATTTCTGTGTTATCTGCTGTTTTGTTTTTGAGTGATGGGAGGTTTGATTCTCTGCCAAAAACTTTGAAAGAGGGGCTTTCGTTGTCGATTGAGTTGGGGATGTTCCTTAACCCAAGTAGGATTGTTGGTAATTCGGTGAGCCAATTTTTGTCGTTTGCTTTGGTTCAAATGCTTTGTTTAGTGTCTTATGTAATCTTTTGATTTTTCCGTTTGCTTGTGGGTTGTAAGCAGTGGTTCGGTTGCGTTTTATTTCATATTTTTTACGTAGGGCAATAAATATTTCCGACTCGAACTGTCTCCCTTGATTTGTTATCAATTTTTTAGGTTGTCCATATTTGACTATCCAGTTTAGTTCGATTTTGTTGCAGATGTTTTGTGCGGATATTTCTTTTAGTGGGATTATTTTGAACCAGTTGGTCTTTCTGTCTATTATCGTTAATAGGTTTCTAATATTCGTTATTTGGTGGTAACAGTCCTACTATGTCTATGTGTATTGTTTCGAAAGCTTGGCTGTTTGGGAAATATACTTTTTCAACCGTTAGTTTTTTTGTGGTTTTGTTAATCTGACAACTTTTGCATGTCTTTACGAAATCTTTTATTTCTTTTCGCATGTTTGGCCATGTGTATTTGTTGTGGATGATTTCGTATGTGGCCTTGTTTTCTGGATGATTGATGTCGTGTATCTTTGAATTGCATTTATTCCTGAATTTTTTCGGTAGGACTATTCTTGTTGTATTTTCGTTACTGATGTCGTACCACCAATCGTTGATTTGTTCGAGATTTAGGCTATGTTTTGTTGGTAACCTTTTCAGTGTTTCTGTCTGTTTGTTTTTGATTTTTTCGATTTCGAACATTTCGCTGAATTCGGGTGCGTTTTTGTATGTTTCGGTTATTGACAAGGTGTCTGCTGCAATGTTTGCTTCACCCGCGATATAATTGATTGTAAAGTTGAATTGTGATATGTAGTTTAATTGTCTTCTTTGTCTAGGTGATGGATTTTTCCTTTCTATTGCCTTTGTAAGATGTTTGTGATCTGTATAAATCTTGAAGTTCCTTGCTTCTAGTAGATGTTGGAAATGTTTTATGGCTTCATGAATGTAGAATATCTTGTCTGGTGAATTTTTAATTTCCTGGAGAAGAAACCGATATGTTGTTTACCAAATTCATTGTCTTGGTAAAGAATTGCTCCCATTGACAAACTTTTGCTAAGTTGTAATCTCGTTTCGATCTGGGTATCCAAGTAATGTGGCTTGAGTTAAGCTTGTTTTGCTTTCTTAAAGTTTTTGATTGCTTCCTCAGTCCAGTTTATTTTGATGTTTCGTCTTATTTTGATAAGGTCATTTAAGGGGGCTAAAGGTTGGCTACAATTTGGTATATAGGAGTGGTAGAAGTTTACCATTCCCAAAAATTGTCTGAGTTCTCTATTTGTGGAATTGTTGGAATTGTTGGATTGAGCTGATTTTTTTTCGATAGGCTTTGTGCCTTTTTCATCTAATGTCTGCTCGAGGAAATTAATTTCTTTTTCAGGAATTCTCATTTTTGTGCGTTTATTTTGAGGTTTGCTGTGTTTAGTGTTTTCAACATTTCGTCTATGTCTTTTAGGTGAGATTCTTTATTTTTGCATTTTCTTTTAAAGATCTATTTGTTAAAAAATAGTTGTTGGTTGTTAGTACTTGGTACTTGGTAGTTGGTATCTGATTAATAGAGTTTAGTTGTAGATGATGACAAGAAGATATTGTATGTAATGAAGATTATTTTGTATTTAATTGGTATTATTTTTATGTGTTGTTAGTTGATTGTTGGTACTTGGTTTCTAGTTGATAGTATTTTGCTGATAGTGCTTGGTATCTATTTGAAAATACGTGTTCCTAAGTTACTGGTAGATGATACTAAGTTGTTGGTATCTTGTACTTGGTAGTTTGTGCGATGTTGTTAGTATCTAGTTAATGGGTAGGTGGTGGTTGAGCGTTACCAATACCCTTACGACTAGTATCCTTACGACCAGTACCCCTACGACTAATACCCTTAGAGGGTCAAAACATCCTGTCGGATAAAATCAGAGTATATATAATAAAACTGATCAACAATAAATATTTATTGAATGTGATTTTTACTTTGCAATAATAAGTCAGTAGTTATCATTTAAAAGAAGAATGTTTTGTAAATTAGAATTCATTAGTCTTTCATTGTAATTTAAATTATTTTGAATTCCACTTTGTGATGAGTTGACAATTATTCATTTTTTGATGAAAATCAACATTTTTGTTAAATTTAGACATTTTGAAAAGGTTTTTCTACTGATTGTAATTAAACATATTTTTGAAGACAGATAAAAAATTAATTTAAAAAGCATTTCATAAAATACAGTGAAGAATATTTAGTAGGTTTTTGTAGGTATCTAGTTGTTTAAGAGTTAGTTAGTACATGGTATCATGTTGTAAGTATTTGAAACTTATTTGTTAGCACCTAGTTAAAAATATTTAGTAACAGATTGTTGGTAACTGTTGAATTATTATTATTATTATTATCATTATTATTATTATTATTATTATTATTATTATATTATTATTATTATTATTATTATTATTATTATTATTATTATTATTATTATAATTATTATTATTATTTCATTGAAATTTTCATTTGACTTTGAAAAATATTTCATTGAAATTAACTTACAAAAATTAACTTAAAAAATTATTTCATTAAAATTTACTTTAAAAATTAACTTAAAAAATTTTCATTAAAAATTACATTTCTCAAAAAAGTTGGTGGTTATTCAATCTTTTGATAATAAATTTAAAAATCTTAGTTTAATTTACTTATTACATTAATTATTTAAAAATTATTACTTTAATTTACTTATTTAGCTTTAATTTAAAATTTGAACTATTGGTTACTTAATTTTAAATTTTGAACCTTAATTTACTTATTTAAAATTTTTAACTTTAATTTACTTATCCTTAATTTACCTAATTATTCTTTATTACTTAATTTTCACCATAATTTACTTAACAACTAAATATAACCTTTATTTTCATATTTAACCAATAATTTCATGTGGTCATTGATTAATTGACAAAGATTTGTATCTAAAATTAACATTGAAAATCCCAGAAAAACTTTCATCTTAAATTGACTTTAACTTTAATATTTTAGATCATTGATTACTTAATTTAAAAATTAAACATTAATTTACTTATTTAACCAATAATTTCATGTGGTCATGTGGTTGTAAGTACTTGGTATCTAGTTGACAGTGCTTAGTACTAAGTATCTTGTTGTTAGTACTTGGTTGATAATGCTTAGTACCTGGTTGTTTTCGGTTGTGTGTGCTTGGTAGGTGGTAGTTAGTTGTTAGCTGGTTGTTGTGGGTTGTTAGTACTTGGTAGGTGGTTGTAGTTACTTGGTTGATGATGCTTAGTACTTGGTTGTTGTCGGTTGTGAGTACTTGGTAGGTTGTAGCTAGTTGTTAGCTGGTTTTTTTAATTGTTAGTACTTGGTAGGTGGTTGTAAGTACTTGGTAGCAGGTAACTGTTTGTTAGTAACTAGTAGTAGGTATCTGGTTGTAAATACATGTTCGTAAGTTACTGATTGTTGGTACTAAGTTGTTTGTATCTTGTACTTGGTAGCTGGTTGTTGGTTTGTTGTTGAATTATTATTATTAAAATTTGTCTTTGAAAAATATTTCATAAAAATTTTCATTAAAAATTATCTTAAAAATTTCCATCTAAAATTATCATTGAAAAATATTTCATAAAAATTTTCATTGAAAATTATCCTAAAAAAATTAATCTATAAAAAATTTCCATCTAAAATTACCTTTGAAAAATATTTCATTAAAATTTCTATTAAAAATTACTTAAATAATTATTTCATAAAAATTTTCATTAAAAAATTTCAATTCTCAAACACCTTCTATTATTCCAACTTTTTGTTAATAAATTTAAAAATCTTACTTTAATTTACTTATTTAACTTTAATTTTAAATTTTTTACCATTGATTACTAAATTTTAAAATTTGGACTTTAATTAACTTTAATTTAATTTTTTAGAACCTTAATTTAGTTATTTGAGCCCATTCATTACTTTAATTTAAAATTTTGGACCTTGATTTACTTTAATTAAAAATTTGAACCTTAATTAACTTATTTGAGCCCATTGATTACTTTAATTTAATTTTTTGGACCATCATTTACTTTAATTTTAAAATATGAACCTTAATTAACTTATTTGAACCCATTGATTACTTTAATTCAAATACTAGACCCATTATTTAATGTAATTCAAAAATTTGGACCTTAATTAACTTTAATTTAATTTTTTAGAACCTTACTTTACTTATTTGAGTCAATTTATTACTTTAATTCAATTATTAGACCATAATTTACTTAATTGAGCCCATTGATTACTTTAATTTAAAATTTTATATCATACTTTACTGTAATTCAATTTTTAGACACATAATTTGCTTTATTTTAAAAATTTTCCACGATTTTTAGTGTAGACCACCTTTTTCTATTGAAATTCTCATGATCAAGAAGACCCACCTTAATTTACTTTTAAAATTCCTTGCTTGTTTAGTGGTAATTCAAATTTGTATTGAAAATATCCTGAGACCTTAAATTACCATGCTTTTTTATTGAAGACCTCCTTTTTCTATTGGAAATTCTAGGACCATCGAGACCCCCTCACTATAGTTTGAATAATCCTTGGCTTTTTTAGTGTAAACCACCTTTTTCTATTGAAATTCTCAGGAACAAGGAGACCCACTTTAATTTACTTTGAAAATTCCTTGCTTTTTTAGTGGTAATTCAAATTTGTATTGAAAAAAAATAATTTGTATTGAAAATCCAAGGACCATCGAGACCCCCTCACTATAATCTGAAAATTCCATGCTTTTTTATTGATAGTCGGATTTTTCTATTGAAATTTTTTTTTGTATTGAAAATCCCTGGATCAATCGAGACCCCTTCATTAGAGTCTAATAAAAAAAATTTGGACTAAAAATCCCTGAAAGCAAAAAATATGAGTTGCAGCAATTGCGTAATAAAAAGTTGCAGCTACTAACTACCTACTCACGAAGATCCAAAAACCGGCAAAATTGAAACCAGAATATTAATAGTAACAGCAGAAGGCGGATATAACAAGTGGCAAAATGACAATGTGGAGGTCCAAGAAATAAAGAATAAGTTAGAAAATAAAGATTGTAAATTCATAATGGAAAACAACACGGTACTAACTAAGCAAGATTTCTGTCACATGCAGGTACACAGAAAGTAACGAAATATATCCAGAATAATTTCGGCATCGAAAATCTAGCAACGGAAGTAAAAAGGGTAATCGAGAACTGCGAAAGATGTCAGAAAATGAAAACAATAACAACCAAGACAAAGGTGGGAACTCAAAGAATAAAGAGTACTGAACCATTCGAGAAGATATATATGAACATATGTGGGCCATTGAAAGAAACGTTTATCAAAAAGAAATATATTTGCGGAATCATTGACCACTATGTTAAATACATCTCATTAACGGCCATAAACAAGACCACAACACGAATGGTATTATTGAAAGACAGTTCAGAACAATCAGAGAGTATATTAACGCGTCATTAAATGAAGGAGGAAGAAAAAACTGGGTTGATTTAGTACCAGAAATAAAATATACTTTAAATGCAACAGTTCAAAAAACAACGAGTGTAAGTCCAGCATAGATTTTATTTGGAAGGAAAATCGGCAGAATGAAATGGCACACGAATAAAGAAATAAATAGAGATGATATGGAAAAGAGAATAGAGGATAAAACACTAAAGTCAAACGAAAGCAAAACAGTCAGAAACTTTAAAATGAGAGATATGGTTTTGATCAAACAAGAAATTAGAAATAAAGACGAAGCCAGGTTGGAAGGGCCGTACAAAGTGATAAAGAAAATACATGAACGGGGCTATTTACTTAAAGATCAAAATGGGAAGACGGTAGTCAGAAATTTTGAGAAGATCAAACATTTTAAAAAAGAGGGATGTGAGGAATTAAATTTAAAATGTTAAATTAAAATTATTTCATAATTAAATTTTGTAAAATTAAAAGTGAAACTTAAATTATTTGAAATATATTAGAATTAAAATAGTTTAAAATTAAAATATTCATTAATTTTAATTTTGAAATAAAATAATTTTTAATAAAATTACAATTTAAGTATAAATGTGGTATGTTGACCGTATGTTGATATTTAGTTGAAATTAAAATTTATAAAAAGATAATGTCCCAAGAATATTTGTTTATATAAGCAGATTTAATGAAATATAATTTTGGATTTATTTAGTCTTAGTAATTTATTTGATGACAGAAGAATTAAATGTTATAGCTTAACATAAATATGAGCCATTTATAAAATAATTACACTTATCTTGATCTGTTATCTACATATGTTTTCAGAAGCAAACCTTTCAATCTCGCACTAAAATATCTAAATTATTGCAAAAATATATTTCATTTATATAAAAACGCATTCACTCCTGGTTTTGCGTTAACCAATGAGATTCGAGGCATTTCATTGCTGTTGGTCTCTTTTCGGCTTTTAAAACAAAAATGGATTTAATTAGTTTTTTGAGATTAGGATATTTCAGGAAATTTTCATGGTTATAATTTACATTTTTAACATCAAACAAAGTTTCCTTAGAAAATGGGAATTTACCACGACTTGATAATTTGAATAATATTACTCCAAGAGACCATATATCAAGTTTTGGAGTGTGAATACCTTCAAAATACACCTCTGGAGCCATGTATGTCAAGGTACCAATTTTTTTAGAAATTGGTTTATTTTCATCGTATTTTACAGCAAAACCAAGGTCAATTATTAAAACATCGAAATACATGTTATCGTTGGCTTTTATAATATTAGAAAGCTTGAGATCTCGGTGCATGATTGACCGGGAATGCATAAATGCAATACCCTGGATAATTTGTTTTGAAATCCTTTTAATTTGAGTCATGTTGATTTCGTTCCTTCGGCATTGATCAAGATTACCAAATGGATAAAATGGTAAAAGAAAAACTGTAAAATTTCTCTCATGTTCTTTATGGTACACGTCAATGATGTAAGGACAAGTTTTACATTGACGCAACAAGTTATATTCATCATGTTTTGTGTTGTCATTAGATTTGCCAATGTATAAATCATTAGAATAGATATTCTTAAATTGTTTGACGTTGGCTTTTACATCTTTTACATAAATAACGTTTTGAGAAACGAAAATATTTTCAAAAACATCATTATCAATCATTCTTATATCTATTTAAAAATTATTTATTTAAACAAATTTATAAAATTTATCATTTTTGGTAAATCTTTTTACAGAAAATAAATATTTTAATATTTAACTATTTTTAAATATCAAAATATTTTACCATAAATTGCTGTACAAACATCCTGGGATAAAAAAATACTTTGACTTTTTAACGAGAGCCGTTACGCTGGAAATAGAACGAAAAGATAATTTTTGTTACATGTAAGTCACCAATTTGTAAATGACTAAATTAATGCCTTTTAATGAGAAAAGCAGATTTGTGCACTTGATAATAAACAAAAGGGGAAGTACATGGGAAATCCACTAAGTCCTTCACCTAAAGTAGAAATAGAACAATAAACTTTTATTTTTTAAACACGTCTAAAACGATTTAAATGTTCTGCCAATTACTTATTTAAAGTAGAATAAATCTACGATGGTTTTATATGTAGCATTTTTGAGATATTTATCAGATATCGTCTTCCAGCCTTGGATCTTGAACTCGAAGTCTAATTTTGAAGTCAATGATTGCAGAATGTTTTTTCTTTAAATTCCAATAATTCGCAATTATTGTTTATCCAGTTATTGAATCTTATTTCGCAAAATTTTAAACTGAAAACAGTAAAATTAGCTAATGTGAAAAATCATCGCTGTTTTCTGTTTTTCATAGAATTGCTCACTCGTGTAGTTTTCCTATATTATATTTTAATGAGGGTTGCAATTATTTCTGTTGAGCCATGGTAATGACTCTTGTATTGAATAACATTATTAACCAAGGAAAATGTCAACAGCCACAAGCTCAAAATTACAAAAAAAATAATTTCATGTATTTGTGAGGAAAATTTAGAATTTAAAATATAAAAAATTTATTCACATTAGTGAACCATATTAAAAAGTATGACCAAGCCTTGTCCATTAATTGGCAGACCATGATAATCTTCTGTGACTTATGATCTATTCTGGAAATTCATTCAAATCTTCAGCTATACTGTCCAAATTATTTCTACGGAACAAATAAATGTGAAAATAAATTTAAAATAAATCAAACCCAATTTTCATAGATTTATCTTCAATTACTTTAATAAGTTCTGTGATGTTGGATGTCATATTATCATGGAATCTGGCATAGCTGTTCATTCAGTTTCCAATTCAAACTGGAAATAGTTACCAATATTACAAATATTTAATAGTGATCGTATGACTAAATAAAGGTAAAATATTCAAAATAACGAAAAATATATAAATTTGCGGAAAAAATAAGTTATGTTAGTTTCTCAATTTTAGTTTATTTAATATATGATACGATTATTTATTAACCTGTTAAACACGTAATTCAATTTCAAAAGTTGCAACGTGCACGTTGAGCGCAGTCGATTCAAGGTCATAATGTTTATACACATCAAACGCGAGATAAATGCACCTAAAACATTTTTGCTGAAAAATTGTAACAAAATAACAAAATACATGTTTATTTCAAAAGCGTTTTATACTCATGCATACTCGACGAATGTACCAGTATTAAGTTTTGAAATTACGTACATACACATCGAACATCGCTTAAGAAAAGATTGACATGTAAAAGATAACATTTTTTTAATCATGTAGAATGACTGTAAATTATATTCGAAATTATATAATATTTATGCATGTTGAATTTGTATGATTGAATATCATATAATATGTCTATTGGGTTTTTATTTGAAGTCGGTTCTCTCTCTGACTCCTCGTGTTCTTATTCAGCCAAATAACTCAAAACCAACACAGAATAATTTTTATTTAATCTTTATCACACTTACACTTTGTCACTATTTGCACCTTTCTCTTTCTGATAATTTCCACTCAATAAGGTAGAAAAACCCAAGGGGTAATCACCTTTTCTTATACGAGTCTTACGTTGTTTAAATTGCTATATTTCTCCTTCAAATTATTGATCGCCAGATTGTGCTTCTTTGCTTTCTTTTTCTCTCTTCGACCAAATGGCGGCTTGTTCACTTCTGAGCTCTCTTTTTATACTGTTTATGAAAGACCAATTATCTAGAAAATTGCAGTTAATTATTTCCACGGGACCCAAAATCAATATTTGAGGTTTTTTTGATTACTTTAATTTGTTTACTCTTGATTAGGGCTCAAAATATTCCATCTTTTATCTTGTTGCTCGGGTTTCACTGCGCATCGGGTTTCCTACAGCGCTCGAGTTTCCCATGGGCTCGGGCTTCCCATTGGCTCGAAGTTTAAATTTTAATTAATTTGTTTTTTCGCCTCAACTTTTACTGTGAACACCTCATTAAATTTTTATTATAATTTCTGAACTCGTCTATCAATTTGGCG
The DNA here is from genome assembly GCA_959609185.1 of Schmidtea polychroa. Classification (NCBI taxonomy): domain Eukaryota; kingdom Metazoa; phylum Platyhelminthes; order Tricladida; family Dugesiidae; genus Schmidtea; species Schmidtea polychroa. The sequence continues at coordinate 30,871 of CAUHTR010002729.1, read as the reverse complement.
TTTACCATTTTTAGTAAATTTTAATTTATTTTGCACTTTTATTGATTTTACCATTATTTGTTATGCTTTCCTTTTATCTATGAATTTTTGGTTTTTGCACTAACCCTAACATATCTCTCCCTTTATATAAGATTAGTCCTCGAATATATTTATTTATTAATCATTTATTTACAATGGTTATATATCATTCGGAAATCTACATGTTAGTCAATCACTTGTATTACATGTCTTTCAAATTGTATTCGTATTGTTCATGTCTTTGTATTACAATTCTTAAGGGTAGAAAAATATTTCTAAGCGAGATCTAAAGTGATTGGGTGTAAGGGGCAATAAATGGAGCAACATCAGAAATTTATTAGAAAATGCATCTTATTTAGTTTAAATTTATGAAAAATATGTATTTTGCTCTGAAAGTGTGTGTGTGTCTGTATATGAAAGAGGCAATAAATAAGGAATAATTCAATTACTTTTAAAGATTGAAAATTATTATAAAAATGATGTAAGTCAAACCTACTTTAAAATTAGGGGTTCGCTAACTCAAAGTTGTTTATTGAGAGTTCCCGCCAATGGATTTTATTATTTGATAACTCATTTTAAAGATATTAACGCACGTGGTGAATATACACTCCGAGTTTATCCTACAAGATATTTTGTCTCCCTTATGGGTATTTGTCGTAAGGGTACTGCTCACACTCAACTTGTCTCAAAGGGTATATTATTATTACAAAGTATTATTATTATTTTTATTTCCAAAAGTTATTTCCAAAGTATCATTTTTTCAAAGTATTATTTTCTAAGTTATTTTCAAATATATTTTCAAAGTATTATTATTCATTATTATTATTATATTATTATTATTATTATTATTATTATTATTATTATTATTATTATTATCATTATTTTTATTATTATTATGATATATTTCATACATTCAATGCGGCTCACCGAGATATTAAGTTCGAAATCGAATATCGGGAAGAAGATGGATCCCTCAATTTATTGGATTTGAGAATGAAAATAGAAGAAAATACTCCAACATACGGGTTCTACAGAAAACCAGCTCAAAAAGAAATATTTATGCACCAAAGATCAGCGCTTCTATACTTACAGAAAGTACATGTCATAAGAAAGGAGAAACGAAGAATAGCCAATCGATGCACGGAGAAAAACGAAAACTTTAAAGAACAATCAAATTTCAATAAAATCCTACACCGAAACGGATACCAAGGTGAGGACATTAAAAGAATGAATTCTACCCCAAGAAGATCTAAGGAATTAACACAAAAGAATCAGAAATATTTCTATTTGAATATCCCATTCATCAGTGACATACTCGACTTCAAGATCCTGAAAGAACTTAAACGTACCGGTCTTCCAATTCGGATAGCACATAAATCTTGGGTATTGAGAACGGCTCTGGCAGGCAACATAAATAGAGAAAGCAATTGCACAATGAAAAACTGCCAGACACCGAAAGATATGTGCTTTAGAAAAAACATCGTCTATTGCATCACGTGCAATGTATGCAATGAAATCTACATTGGAAGTACCCTCAGGACCTTGCACCAAAGAGTCAAAGAACATCTAGATCCTGGTGGAACATCCTCGCTGGGTAGACATCTCCGGCAGTGTCAGCCAACAGAGGAAAGAAAAAATATTTCAATAGAAATCATAGCTAGTGGAAACATCCAAAAGAAAAATGTCAGATTCAAAGAAGCAATTCTCATCATAAACAGACAGCCAAAGATCAACACTAAAGAAAAAATCAATGAAATCATCAATTTGATCTGTTGTCATTGACCTGGAGAATAACTGACAATATATAAAGAAATTTAAAAAAATAGAATAAATTAAAAGTAATAATTAAAATAATATAGAAAATTTTAAAAAATAGGGTTTGAAAATCAAAATTGACACATTTATTGAAATATTTTATTAGGCTTCTGGAAGCTTATTATAGAAGCTGTATAAAAAAATTTTTAGTTTGTGTCATTTTGAAATTTTAAATGTAAAAATTTTAAAAGTTTTTAATAAAAAAATTCATTATATTTACAACCAATGAGAATTAAGAGAAAGGAAATAAAAGAAAGATTGAAAGGTATTTTTGGGAAGAACATTGCTAAATTCCAGGAGATTGACAAGGACTATCTTATAGTCGAAATTTTTTTCATTAAATACATTATTTGCAGCAAAAGGCTTAAATTATCATTTTATTGTTTTAAATAATAAATGCTTCTACCAAGAAATCATCATTTATACTTATAATAATAATTATTATTATTTTTAATATTATGTATTATTTGTAAAGTTCTTATTATTTTATTTTCGAAGTTTCATTATTATTTACTTTAATATTCATAAAAGTTAATTTTTACATCAATTTTATAACTTTCATAATTTTCATAATTTTCAACCTTTTCATAATTTTCAATATTTTTTCATAAAAATTCTTATTTTATTTACAAAGTAATATCTTTTTAAATTACTTTCGAAGTATTATAATTTTCAAAGTATTATTATTATTATTATTTTCAAATTTATTTTCAAAATATTTTTTCTTTATTTTCTACATCAAAATCATCATTTTCATCATTTTCAACATTTTCAATATTTTCATGTTTCCAGGAACATTTTCATTATTATTATTATTATTATATTAATTTTTTAGTTAATCATGCATTTATACTGCACGTCTTTATTATTCCTGCACTTGTATTGCACCTGTCTTTGTTAATCATACTTTAAAGCTCTATTATTATTATTATTATTATTATTATTATTATTATTATTATTATTATTATTATTATTATTATTATTATTATTATTATTATTATTATTATTATTATTATTATTATTAATTATTTTAAACTACTTAACAATACCATACAATTTAAGAAAAACATGATTATTTAGATACCATATAACAAAATATTTTAGGTCATTTAGTGAAAAATACATGGTTATTTTAAATATATAGCAATTTCTTAAGTAAAATATTTCCAGACAAATTTACCAATTCATGGACAATTTAGTTAGAAATCCATGCTTTTTGCGTGTACCATTTAATTAAAATATGGTTATTCTAGGATTCATAACAAATTTTTTTTATATATTATAAGAACTTCTATTTCTTCTAATTTCACCATTGACTATTTTTTCCATTGAATTTATTAAAAAGAGAGTTTGAAGATTATAAATCAGTAATATTTTTTTTATAGTTGATAGAAATACATATACCAATTATTTCAATTATTTAACTAGAAACATAACTGAATTCTTAAGTAATATAGCAAAATCACATTTTGTGTATTTTTTAGTTAATTTATAAATATCAGTATTATCTGACATTTTGATGTATCAATGCAAACCTATATACAACAAATTAAATTTAAACAAATTAAAATTAAATCAATAAAGTAGCATATTGTAAGTTCTTAAATACAGTCAGAGTTTATTCGACAAGATAATCAACTTTGAGTTAGCGGACCCTATTTTTTAGATCGGTTTGACTTACATAATTTTTATAATAATTTTCAATTCTTAAAAGTTGTTGAATTATTTCTTATTTATTGCCTCTTTCATATACAGACACACACACAGACTTTCAGAGCAAAATACATTTTTCATAAATTAAAAATAAATAAGATGTATTTTCTTAGAAATTTCTGATTTTGCTCTTATTTATTTATCACTTTAGATCTCAATTAGAAATATTTTTATACCTTTAAGGCGTGTAATACAAAGACAAGAACAATACAAATACAATTTGAACAAAGACATGCAATACAAGTGCATGACTAACATGTCGACTTTCGAATGATATGTAACTTGTGTGTGTGTGTGTGTGTGTTTGTGCGTAAAACTTTTCATTACTTATTGCCTATTATCAATGTTTTCATATACAGACACACACACAGATTATCAGCCCAAAAATACAGATTTTTCCTAAATTATAAAGAAATTTAGATGTATTTATAACCTCTTGCAAACACACAATAATAATAACATCTCCCACGCGCGTAATAGGCACTTGAATTACCTTAGTATTATATACATATTATAAGGTTTTAAAAATTTCAACCTTGAACCCTTCGAAGGTATGACCATCATACTCACGTTTGAATTACCTTTTGTTTGATATATTATATGGTTTAAAAGATTTTCGACTCCTTGAAGGTTTCTATAGGTTTGAAAGTTTAGGACCCTTCATAAACCTTTGAAAGTATGACCATGATACTTACATCACAAATACCTTTTGTTTGATATGTATATTTTTAGGTTTTAAAACTTTTGAATATTGGACCCTTCGAGGGTATGACCTTTGAACTCACCATCAAAAGTCATTTTGAATGATATATAACTTGTAAGGTTTGAAAAACATTTAAATTTGGGCACCTTTTGACGGTTATTGACCCACCATAAACCTTTAAGGGTATAACCATTGCATAGAGCTCTTCAAGACCTTTCGAATGATACCTTTGGTTATAGGTCTAACCTTATTTGACCTTTAGAAATTAAAATAATAAAAATATGATGAGTCATAAAAAATTACCCCTCCCTCCCGGGGGAAGGATATGAGTCATATGTCTTTGTTCCAGGCTCCTCATTGTAACCTACTCTCGGCATAGTCATTGAGTCTGTATTTCTTAGGGCCTGTTCGGCAATTTTAATCGAGCTGAAAGTACTCGAGAGTTCTGCCACTGTCTTCCAACATTAATATGATGGTAAGGAAAGAGGAAAATTATCGAATCGTTGCATTACTTGCGATAAAATATTATCAATTCGAATCATTATTTCAAACATTTTGCTGATAATTGAAGATATTTAGTATTTTTGTGACTTCGCATATGTAAAATATAAATATGACGATGAACATTACAAAATTAGACAACCATAATCAGAAAACAATATAACAATAAATAGATTACGAAAGACCTTAAGAATTTGCCTTCCTAACATACCAAAGTTCAATGATTCTTCCAGTAAATTTGATCGTTGTTTATTCTAATGAGAATTCTCCTTATTCTATGAGAACCTTTGCCAGCAATTATGAGTTGTATTAGTTAATAAAAGGAACTTCAACAAAATAAAAATTAGTATATAGACCAACGATCAGGGAGTCTAAAAAATGGTTCAATGAAAATTTAAGATTTAGAATCTCTTCTTTACAATATCACTAGAGCACTTTACTTTATTTTTATTATTTTTATTATTTTAGAATGATTTTTAAACTTTTAGATTTGTTAAATTAAAATGCATAAAATTATTAATAAATTTTAGCTATTCAGAAGTTTGTAAAGAAATTGTCATATCTTAGGAAATTGAATAGAGATTTGTCATATAATACATTTTCCAAACAAAATAAAAATTACTGCACTCCACATGCTTTTAATAGCTAAGTCATTTTCTTTCCAAAAGAAAGAAAAGGCAATTGCACAGCTTTAACAGCCCCAAAAGCTGCTCCTCCACCTACAGCTCCACCAACTACAGCTCCACCAGCTACAGCTCCACCGACCACCCAGTACCAACTATGGCTGCTTCCGCTAATCCTGATAATAGCAAACTAAAACATACAATTTACTATAATAATAATTTAAGTTATTAAATACTGCAGCTCCTCCTGTCGCAATTCCAGCCGCCGCAGCTGCAGCAGTCAAACCAATAGTAACTCCGGATGCTATTTTGATTACTTTTATTCTAAACATAAAATAAATTGAAATATCGTGCACCTTAAATATTGTTTTGATTGTCTTACAAATATTAATATGAAAATTATTGAACAAACACACAAATACATATTTGAAGCAATTAATTATTTTAATTATTAAGTACTTATGTTAGCTTTACAAAAAATGTATAAAAAACCTCATTGAAAATAAATGTTAACTAACTATTTCAATAAGATTGTTTTCCAGAGAATGGACATCAAAATTACTCAATTGCTCATCCAAGTCCAAATATTGTGAAAAATATATGTTGAAAATTTTATTTAGCATTGATGAATCCGAGTTATTTGTATAAAGTTCTATAAATGACAAAGTTAATTAAAATTCAATGAAAACTAAACCATTGATTTTTTCTTTTAATTTTTGGATGGATTCTTTAACTATTTCGCGTAATAATTCCTCTAGTTCGTTTCCACTCAATGTTAATCTATCTCCGTTTTCTGTTTGGTCTTTTATAGTCTCCGGTTCTAATAGAGGATAATTTTCTTCATTAGAAGTATTTATATTTAGAATTTTAGGTCTTTCTTTCAAAAGCTTTCTTCCTTTTATAATTAAGTTGATGTAGGACTCGTTAAATATTGCGGCAATTTCTGCATTAATTTTAGAATTGAAATCCTCTAATTGCTGCTAACTTTTGTTTCAATTTTGCGGCTAATTCGATCCTAATATCAGAAAAAATAAAAAATGTGATTATATTATTATTTAAAAAAATATGGCTTGAAAATTAGATATTGTTTTATATAAATTTATAATAAAAAGAATTTTCTACCTGATGATGACAATGAACCTATCAAAAGATATGATGTGGAATTTTTTCATATTTAAATCAGTTTCATGTTTATGTTAATGTTATTACTAGGGCATAATTATGCATAATTTTATATTATTTATATTATTAAAATTTAATTACCTATATAAAAATTATACTGCGACAGTTACAATATTCAAATGAAGGACCTTGGATTATATTATACATTGTGTTGGATTATTATAGCTAAAATCAGTACTGACTGAATCCTCGTGGTTTTTCTTTCAATTATTAAAATAAGACCCGACAAAAAATAGTTTATTCAATGTTATAGTGTAAGGTTATATTATGTTTATTATTTATGATTAGAGTTTGTAGTGAGTTTTATTTTTTGTTGTCACGTGTTGTGTGCAGGGGTAATATTAAAAAATATATATAGTGATAATTTACTATATTAAATTATCGCTATAGAAAAAATTGAAAAATAAAAAATCAATAAAAAAATCGAATTAGAAATTTAGATAACCAAGAAAAAAGAAAGTTATATAGAAGATTAACCTTAAGATACTCAAGAATAAAGTTCCGAAAAAGATAAAAAAGAAAATTATCAAACCTTAACAATTCAAGAATAAAGTCCCAAAAAAGAAAAAAAAGAAAATTATAAAGACTTGTCCAATTTCTATGAGCCGAGGTTTCAGGTCGATTATTTTATTATATTGTTAATTAAAGTTTTTTAATTAAGTTCTTTTTATTTTATTTGTTAGTATTTAACATTTAATATCCTTTCTAAAATACACGCACCCCAACAGTCCCGACAGATTTATAGGAGATTCTGTTGGGTTCTAACAAATCTTCACAATACATACCAATTTTATTTTAAACCAAATGGCATTCTGTAGTATTCAAATAGGAAGTTTGGGGTGATTATTACAGTCTTTTTAATATCTTCACAGCGCACGGGAATTTGGTGATATGCTTTTTGTAGGTCGATCTTGCTGAAATAGTTTGGGTTGTGTATTCTGTTAATGATGTCCTTGATTATGGGTATGGTATATTTGTCGGGTACTGTGATGTGTTAAGTGTTCTGTAATCCCCGCATGCTCTCCATTCTCTGTTTGCTTTTTCTTTTAACATTAGTGCCGTTGAACAGTTTGAGTTTGATTGTTGGACTATTTTATTTTCTAATAGGTCGTTGAATATTTCTTTTGTTATTGTGAGTTTTTTGTTATCCAATTGTCTTACTTTTGCATGGACTGGATTTCCATTTGTTATTATCGCGTGTTCTGTTATGCATTTGTTTATGTTTTCTGATGACAGTTTGTCTGTTATTGTGAGGTACTTTTTGAGGAGTTCCTTTATTTCTTTTGGTATGGTGTGGATTATATTTATTGTTGTTTTTTCCTAGTTTTTGGTAATGTTTTTGATTGTTTTGGTATTTTTTACCCCGATGTTGCAGTTTAATTGTGTGTTCGCGATTGTGTTGTTAGTTTTGTTGTTTGGGTATTTGTCTGTTTTTGTTGAGTTTTGAGTTATTTTTTTGTTTCTGCAGTCTACCAGCAGGTTGTAGTTGGATAGGAAATCAGCGCCTAGAATACACCTACATCCAGAAAATAAAAGTTTCTATAATCTAAAAAAATAATCGATAAAATTATACTATAGCAACACACAAACTTACCTGTGTGCAAAAATTTAATGTTCCAAATGTTAAAAGTTTTATTATAGGAATTGAGAAAGTGACAGAAAAATAATATTACATACAAACACAACACACATAATATAAAATACACACAAATTTAATATAGCTTTTTTTATTCCGAAAGTAGAAAGTAATTAACATACTGTTAACATATCATTAATTTTAAATTATTAAAATTCATGGCAGAAAAAAATTTGGATTTTCAATCGGACAATGCAACTGGACTATCATTTTTGGGCAGAGGGAGTATTTAATATTACGTAAGATCACTTAGTTAAGAAATTACTTTGAAAGGAACATTTTATTAATATTTTTATATTATTTACGTAATCACATAAGAAACGAAATTTAAAGAATTTCAAAAAAGCTCAATTCTCTGATGATCATGAGGTTAAAATCACATCACTTTATTCACTTCAAATCACTCACTGGCATAAAATATTGCAGTTTGTGCAAAATAATTTTTTCATTTTTTCACTGGACAAACAATTTAATTAAATTTTTGCAGTACTGACTAAGAGGTCAAAATATTTAAAAAATTCACAAAGTTGTTAAAATTTTAAATTTTAGAAATTAAACAACCTTTTTCCATTGGGATAGGTGACCAAATTGAAAGTCTCAAAAAGGTTAATTATAGTACTTTCGATCGATCTGAAATTTTGATAGAAAGCATTGTTCTCGACGACGAATCTATCTACCAAATTTCAGCTCAATCCGATTGCGGGAAGTAGGCTAATTTGCTGTCGCAAGATTTGTGTGACTCATACAAAGTGAAGTTAATATAGAGTAAAAAAGGCCTATATCTTCTTGAAATTATAACCAACTCATTCATACCCAAAAAAAATTAGTTCAAAAGAGTTTAAATCCCAAATTTGAGACGAAATTTGTAATTCAAGGTCTACACCTTCTCGAAATTGTAAGCAACTTATTCATATCCAAACAAATTAGGTAATGAGTCTAAATCCAAATTTGAATCGAAATTCGTAAACATCTATATTTCATGGTGATTAATTCCTACAAACACCATCACAACATTTAGTGACTACCACACATGTGAGGGAGTTCGACTATGGTTTATAACATGAGACTAAGCGAAAGAACATCTGGGTAAAGGTCCGAGATTTGAAGACCACCCGAATTAGAGCCTAAAATCTGGCTAATAGGATGAAGCCCTAGGTAGACATGGGATCTAGTAGGCAAGTGGAAAATCGGGCCGGGCCTATGGTATTATTGAAGCGGGAACCCGTCCTCAATATGGGCCGAATGCTCGACGATTATAGCGTGCAGAAGCACGCTCAATTCTCGCGAGTATTCACCCATGCGACACATTACCAACGTTGATTGTTCAACGGATGTCGTATGGCAGGCAAATTATATTGTATTTTGGGTTACGTCGGAAACGACACGAAAAGGTAAAATGTGGATTATCTCTAATTCACCAATACTTATTGACTAAATCTTCATAGAACCACAACCTCAGTAAAACTGAGCCAGTAAAACAATAATAAAAGCAAATTAAATTTTCATATACAATTCACAGAGCGTGTTATGTTTTGTTAATCATTGAGGTATTGCTAACCATAATATAGCCGTAATAGCCCTATAGAAGTCCAAGATTGAAAGATTTTGAGAAACAGACTTTATAAAAATTTATAAATATTAATATAATTAACTTTAATATGCTTTGAATCTTAACGGTTATCTAAATTAGCTGAATCATAACTCGGATCCCCAAATCATAAAATAACATGTGAAATTAAAATAAAAACAAAATAATCAATACATTTAAATAGTTTGTTTTATTGAATTAATTAACAAATTAAGTAAACCTTTTATCTTTCATTTCTTCTATTAAACATCGACATTTATTAAAATTGGATAGCGTTTCAAGATAAATATTATTCAAGAAATCAAATTTCTTCGAATCTGCGCTTTCGCTCATCTTTCTCTGTAGAGAAATATATTACTATATCCGTATTGATCTGAGTAGGTAGTTAGGAGCCCGCTGCCCCCCCCCCTTGGGTCTGCGGCAACTCACATTTTTTGCTTTCAGGGATTTTTGGTCCAAATTTTTTTTTATCAGACTATTGTGAGGGGGGTCTCGATGGTCCTGGGATTTTCAATACAAAAAAATTTTTTTCAATACAAAAATCCGACTACCACTAAAAATGCATGGAATTTTCACACTATAGTGAGAGGGTCTCGATGGTCCTGGGATTTTCAATACAAAATTTTTTTTTCAATACAAAAATCTGACTACCACTAAAAAAGCCAAGGATTTTTCACACTATAGTGAGAGGGTCTCGATGGTCCTGGGATTTTCAATACAAAAATCCGACTATCGATAAAAAAGCATGGTAATTTAAGGTCTCGGGTTATTTTCAATACAAAAATCCGATAATCAATAAAAAAGCATGGTAATTTAAGGTCTCAGGATATTTTCAATACAAAAAGGTGGTCTACACTAAAAAAGCCAAGGATTTTTCAGACTATAGTGAGGTGAGTCTCCTTGGTCCTGAGAAAAAGGTGGTCTACACTAAAAAACGTGGTAAATTTTTCAATTAAAGTAAATAATGGTCCTAAAAATTAAATTACAGTAAATTATGGTCCTAAAAAATTAAATTACAGTAAATTATGGTCCAAATTTTTGAATCAAAATAAATTATGGTTCTTAAAAATTAAATTACAGAATTTTATGGGTCTAAAAATTGAATTAAAGTAAATTATGGGTCTAAAAATTAAATTACAGTAAATTATGGTCCTAAAAAATTAAATTAAAGTAAATCAATGTCCAAATTTTTCAATTACAGTAAATAATAGTTCTTAAAAATTAAATTACAGTAAATTATGGTCAAAATTTTTGAATTACAGTAAATAATGGGTCTAAAAATTAAATTAAAGTAAATTATGGTCAAAATTTTGAATTACAGTAAATAATGGTCCAGATTTTTCAATTAAAGTAAATAATGGTCCTAAAAAATTAAATTACAGTAAATAATGGTCCAAATTTTTCAATTGAAGTAAATTATGGTTCTAAAAAATTAAATTACAGTAAATAATGGTCCAAATTTTTCAATTAAAGTAAATTATGGTTCTAAAAAATTAAATTACAGTAAATTATGGTCCAAAATTTTTCAATTAAAGTAAATGATGGTCCAAATTTTTAAATTAAAGTAAATAATGGTCCTAAAAAATTAAATTAAAGTAAATAATGGTCCAAATTTTTGAATTACAGTAAATAATGGTCCAAATTTTTAAATTAAAGTAAATAATGGTCCTAAAAAATTAAATTAAAGTAAATTATGGTCAAAATAAGTAAATTAAGGTTAATATTTTCGAAATAAAGTAATTAATGGGCTTAGATTTTTCAATTAAAGTAAATAATGGTCCTAAAAATTAAATTAAAGTAAATTATGGCTCAAATTTTTGAATTACAGTAAATAATGGTCCAAATTTTTAAATTAAAGTAAATTATGGTTCTAAAAATTAAATTAAAGTAAATAATGGTCCAAATTTTTGAATTACAGTAAATAATGGTCCAAATTTTTAAATTAAAGTAAATAATGGTCCTAAAAAATTAAATAAAAGTAAATTATGGCTCAAAATAAGTAAATTAAGGTTCATATTTTCGAAATAAAGTAATTAATGGGCTTAGATTTTTCAATTAAAGTAAATAATGGTCCTAAAAAATTAAATTACAGTAAATTATGGCTCAAATTTTAAAATTAAAGTAAATTAAGGTTCTAAAAATTAAATTAAAGTAAATTAAGGTTCTTAAAAATTAAATTACAGTAAATAATGGTCCAAATTTTAAAATTAAGTAATCAATGGTAAAAATTTAAAATAAGTAAATTAAAGTAATAATTTTTAAATAAGTAATCAATAGTAAAATTTTAAATTAAAGTTAAATAAGTAAATTAAAGTAAGATTTTTAAATTTATTAACAAAAAGTTGAAATAATAGAAGGTGTTTGAGAATTGAAATTTTTTAATGAAAATTTTTTATGAATAATTTTTAATGAAAATTTTTATGAAATATTTTTCAATGATAATTTTAGATGGAAATATTTAAGATAATTTTCAATGAAAATTATTATGAAATATTTTTCAAAGACAAATTTTAATAATAATTCAACAAAAAACCAACAACTTAGTACCAACAACCAGTAACTTACGAACGTGTATTAACAACCAGTTACCTGCTACTAAGTACCTACAACCAACTAGCTACCACCTACCAAGTACCTACAACCACCTACCCATTAACTAGGTACCAAGTACTAACAACTAGCTACCACCTACCAACTACTCACAACCGACAACAACCAGGTACTAAGCATTACCAACCACCTACAACCTACAACTAGTTACTAACAACTAGTTACCTGATACCTACAACTAGATACTAACAACCAAAAACAAGCAACCAACTAGGTATCAAGTACTAACAATCAAAACATGCAACCAACTAGGTACCAGATACTAACAATCAACTAACAACCAGGTACTACTAATTCAATGAAAAAATTTGAATGAGTTAATTCGTTTTATTATATATACTCTGAGTTTATCCGACAAAATATTCTGTCCCCCTATGGGTACTACTCACATTCAACATGTCGCAAGGGTATTAGTCGTAAAGGTATTTAATGCTTTTATTTGAATGATTATTTAGACAAATTTGTTGTTTAAGGCATTCATTGATAATTTTTAGAGTTGATGGTTTTATTCAAGTAAATTTCTATCATTTTTATGAATTTTTATCGTTTTTTGTGGATTTTTATCATTCTTGTGAATTTCCATTATTTTTGTAATTTTCTATTATTTTCATGAATTTCTATCATTTTTATGAATTTTTATCGTTTTTTGTGTATTTTTATCATTCTTGTGAATTTCCATTATTGTTGTGAATATCTGTAATTTTTGTGGATATCTATCATTTTTGTGAATTTTTAATAATTTAATGCTAATTCTAAGATAAATTTAATTAATTTCTTGATAATTGAATGTATTTTTATTTACAATGTTTTTAATTTTAAATAAAAATTATTTTTAATGAGGTTAATAGTTAAAGTTTGTACAATAATCAAGTGATAGGATAAATTTTGATGAGGATATTGAATAATTTTCTAAGAATTTCATGTTGACTGATAAATTTAATTGATAAATTTAATTAATTTCTTGATAATTAGTTGTATTTTATTGAATAGTTTTTAAATAAAAATTAATTTCATTGACAATTAGGTTAATAATTAAGTGATTTTTGATGATAACTTTGTAATATATTTGACTAAATAATGTTTTCAATATTTTTCTAAGAATATTTACTCATTGATGAACTTTAAAAAACATAAGCTAAGAAACCAGTTAACTTACTTGAAAATGATTGTAGGATATACTGAAATTTAGTTTGCTGATAGTGCTTGAAAATGATTGGCTGAATCGATGAAGAATTAAGATAAATCAATATATATCATCTCTAGTTAGGTATTTGATGGGTGAAATATTTGTTAGAAATAATGAGTTTATTATGTCTTTGTTACATAAGTCGACTTTAGCGTCAAAATGTGTTTTTAAAATAAATTTTAATTTTAAAATACCGCAACGTAATATATTTTTTCCCCTGCCCTTCCATGATTTGATTGGTTAGTGGGCTCTTATTATTTAGCTACTAAATTATTTCAATGGAAGAATATTTGGTGTCTATAACAATTAAGTCATATTTTTGAAGTTCTCTAAGGATATTAAGAGGATTGATATATATTAAAGGGCTCAAGTGGGTGGAATCTTTAAGGAAATTAAGGGATATAATCGGATAGATGTTTAAAAGGGTAGAAATATTTGCTGAGAGATCGGATAAGATGGGATATTATCGATTAGATTTAATGAGAGATGGGAATATATGTTTTTATGGGGGGATATAGTCGGTTAAATTTAATGAGAGATGAGTTAAGATGGGAATATATCATTGTAAGGGAGATATAGTCGATTGACTTTAATAAGAGATCAGTTAAGATGGGAAAATATAATCTTTTAAGGAAGACATAGTCGGTTAGATTTAATGTGAGATCGGTTAAGATGAGAATATATGATTATTTTAAGGGTGATGTTGGTAAAATATCAATGTTTTAAGGGAAATTGTAATTAGTCAGTTATGAATCAATAATAATTATATCGTTTTATTAGGTTGTGATTAATCCATTGTAAATTAATTTAGAACAATGTTTTATTAAGTAGGGATAATGATCGATTTACTTGGTTTTGACAATGAAATCTTTACAGATAATTGGGATTGATATCAACTTTAAATTATTTTTATCTTTATTTAGGTGGACAACGACAAAAGTTGACCATTTGAAGAAATATATTTTATTGAATGGATAAATTTAATCTTTCAATGGGACCTAGTCAGTTATATTGTAGTAATATTTATTTAAAATATCGAGTACAGTGATTAACAAAAATTTAATTATAACTGGTTTTATCAATAGTGAAATATGTATGATAATAGGAATTAAAGTTAGAATTATAGTCATTTAAAGGGGATTTTAAGCAATCTTATTAATCTGAGGGGAATATATGATCTTTTACGGGTACTTATCATTAAAATATCAATCTTTAAGGATAGAGTTATTTCAAGGAAATTTGATGCTTTTTAGATGATATTTGTAATAATATGAATTAAGGGTTGAAATATAGTCATTTAAGGGATTTTAAGGAATCTTATTAGTCCGAGGGAAATATATAACCTTTTAAGGATATTTATCGATAAAATACAAATCTTTAAATATTGATATATTTAGGAGAAAATGATTCTTTTTAGATGATTTTATTGGAGAATTCACTTGGATATACCAATTATTTAAATGAATTTACTGGTTTGTTGGACGTTATCATTAGTTTTCTAGTCTCTCTTGGAATTTAATGATAATTATTTTTATTGTAGATTGCTGACTTTGATAATGGTAATGAATTTATACTGATTTTTTGAATATTTTGAGCAATCAGTCAATCAATTTGAGTACATGTATTACTTTTAAAAAAAAATAATTAAAATTAATTTTATTTCAATTAATTTATTCAATCTAAATCAATTATCTACTAAATCTTATTTCAAATTTTTATTAATTTATTATCTTAGTTGATTCAACTTGAATGATCAGTATTTTTTTATTTACTGGATGATTAATGATTAGAATTCTTTCTTGTCTATTAATTAAATTTTTATGATATTTATTTTGAATAATTTAAATTTTTACAAGATTTGCATCTAAAATTAACATTGAAAATCTCAGAAAACTTTCATCTTAAATTGACTTTAACTTTAATATTTTAGACCATTGATTACTTAATTTTAAAATTAGACATTAATTTACTTATTTAACCAATAATTTCACGTGGTCATCTGGTTGTAAGTGTTTGGTATCTAGTTGACAGTGCTTAGTACTAGGTATCTAGTTGTTATTACTTGGTTGATGATACTTAGTACCTGGTTGTTAGTTGATTGTTAGTATCTGGTACCTAGTTGGTTGCATGTTTTGATTGTTAGTACTTGATACCTAGTTGGTTGCTTGTTTTTGGTTGTTAGTATCTAGTTGTAGGTATCAGGTAACTAGTTGTTAGTAACTAGTTGTAGGTTGTAGGTGGTTGGTAATGCTTAGTACCTGGTTGTTGTCGGTTGTGAGTAGTTGGTAGGTGGTAGCTAGTTGTTAGTACTTGGTACCTAGTTAATGGGTAGGTGGTTGTAGGTACTTGGTAGGTGGTAGCGAGTTGGTTGTAGGTACTTAGTAGCAGGTAACTGGTTGTTAGTAACTAGTTGTAGGTATCTGGTTGTTGGTGGTTGTTAGTACTTGGTATTTGGTACCTAGTTGGTTGCTATCAGGTAACTGGTTGTTAGTAACTAGTTGTAGGTATCTGGTTGTTAGTAACTAGTTGTAAGTACTTGGTATCAGGTAACTGGTAGTTAATACACGTTCGTAAGTTACTGGTTGTTGGTACTAAGTTGTTGGTTTGTTTTTGAATTATTATTAAAATTTGTCTTTGAAAAATATTTCATAATAATTTTCATTGAAAATTATCTTAAAAATTTCCATCTAAAATTATCATTGAAAAATATTTCATAAAAATTTTCATTAAAAATTATCTTAAAAATTATTCTATTAAAATTTCCATTAAAAATTACCATTGAAAAATATTTCATAAAAATTTTCATTAAAAATTATTCATAAAAAATTTTTATTAAAAAATTTCAATTCTCAAACACCTTCTATTATTTCAACTTTTTGTTAATAAATTTAAAAATCTTACTTTAATTTACTTGTTTAACTTTAATTTTAAATTTTTACCATTGATTACTTAATTTTAAAATTTGGACCATTATTTATTTAATTTTTAAGAACCTTAATTTACTTTAATTTAATTTTTAGAACCTTAATTTACTTTAATTTTAAAATTTGAGCCATAATTTACTGTAATTTAATTTTTTAGGACCATTATTTACTTTAATTGAAAAATCTAAGCCCATTAATTACTTTATTTCGAAAATATGAACCTTAATTTACTTATTTTGAGCCATAATTTACTTTAATTTAATTTTTTAGGACCATTATTTACTTTAATTTAAAAATTTGGACCATTATTTACTGTAATTCAAAAATTTGGACCATTATTTACTTTAATTTAATTTTTAGAACCATAATTTACTTTAATTTAATTTTTAGAACCATAATTTACTTTAATTTAAAAATTTGGACCATCATTTACTTTAATTGAAAAATTTTGGACCATAATTTACTGTAATTTAATTTTTTAGAACCATAATTTACTTTAATTGAAAAATTTGGACCATTATTTACTGTAATTTAATTTTTAAGAACTATTATTTACTATAATTGAAAAATTTGGACATTGATTTACTTTAATTTAATTTTTTAGGACCTTTATTTACTTTAATTTAAAAATTTGGACCATTATTTACTGTAATTCAAAAATTTGGACCATTATTTACTTTAATTTAATTTTTAGAACCATAATTTACTTTAATTTAATTTTTAGAACCATAATTTACTTTAATTGAAAAATCTGGACCATAATTTACTGTAATTCAAAATTTTTGACCATAATTTACTGTAATTTAATTTTTAAGAACTATTATTTACTGTAATTGAAAAATTTGGACATTGATTTACATTAATTTAATTTTTTAGGACCATAATTTACTGTAATTTAATTTTTAGACCCATAATTTACTTTAATTCAATTTTTAGAACCATAATTTACTGTAATTTAATTTTTAAGAACCATAATTTACTTTGATTCAAAAATTTGGACCATAATTTACTGTAATTTAATTTTTTAGGACGATAATTTACTGTAATTTAATTTTATAGGACCATTATTTACTTTAGTTGAAAAATTTACCACGTTTTTTAGTGTAGACCACCTTTTTGTATTGAAAATATCCTGAGACCTTAAATTACCATGCTTTTTTATTGATAATCGGATTTTTGTATTGAAAATAACCCGAGACCTTAAATTACCATGCTTTTTTATCGATAGTCGGACTTTTGTATTGAAAATCCCAGGACCATCGAGACCCTCTCACTATAGTGTGAAAAATCCTTGGCTTTTTTAGTGGTAGTCAGATTTTTGTATTAAAAAAATTTTGTATTGCAAATCCCAGGACCATCGAGACCCTCTCACTATAGTGTGAAAATTCCATGCTTTTTTAGTGGTAGTCGGATTTTTGTATTGAAAAAAATTTTTTTGTATTGAAAATCCCAGGACCATCGAGACCCCCCTCACAATAGTCTGATAAAAAAAAAATTTGGACCAAAAATCCCTGAAAGCAAAAAATGTGAGTTGCCGCAGCGGGCTCCTAACTACCTACTGATCTGATCATACCTGCAAATATGAGAAAAGGCTAGCAAATTCATTGTTGCGTTCATCCCATCTCGGAGATTGAGTCTCTGAATTAAATGATTAATTTGAAAGTTTTGCAAAGTACCTGTCAATTCATTAGTAAATATACGCATTCTTTCAATGGCGGAAATAAAAAATATTTTAGACTCAATTTTATTTTCAGGAATACGCAAACTATCGCAAAGAATTTTTTTAGCTAATGTTATATATTTGGGTCTTAAAGAATTATCTTGACGATTTGAGCAGATTATATCCCAAAAATTATACACAATCACTGCATTAAACTTTGTTAATATGGTTTGTAAACGTTGAAATAGCTCAATTTCCTATACAAAATATTAATAGATTTAGATAATATATTTATTACATTTTTTGTAATTCCCGCTTGAGAGTTGACCACCAATATGATCACATCAGAATCTCTGAAGTATTTGTCAACCAAATTCTCAGATAAATAATAGGAATCAATTCCCGGAGAATCAATAATGATGACATCATCCCCCAAAAGGAGGCATTTATCTCTATCATAATACATGGTAATGAGAGAACCAATTTCTTGACTGCTGTTTATATCACCCAATTCTCCAATATCTCTTTCCTAACTCACACATAAATTCAATTATACATTTATTTGGGGTCTTTATATTTAGTTGAAATATTTTTTAAATGAAATAGAATAAGGAATAAATGGAAATAAACTTTGATAAATCAATATCAGTGAAAAGCATAATTCATAGAAATTAATAGAAAAAGCACGAGACAAAGAAAATAACAGAAAAAAGATCACTTGATAGTAATAATTATCGCAATAAGTTAGGGATAAAATGCATTATGATGGGCGGACTATGGTGAATATGATTTGATTGAAGCCTGCTAATAATTTCAAAAATATTATTGCTATTTCAAATTATGCCAAAATTAAATGCCAATTAACGGATATTAGGTGTACTTTATTCCCAAGAAATAATGAAGATTATTTATGATTTTGACGAAACTTTTTGAATAGTTAAATGTAACTTTACAATAGACAAAGTTAATGCAACAGACTGATATTAAATATACATTTGAATACGATATAACCCCTAAGTATACATATGCTCAGTATCGAATGAATTTTAAATTTATAAATTTTATTAAATTTTGATTTTATATAATTATGATCATTAATGAAACTCTTAAATATTACTTTTAGTCAACATTTGTATTATTTTAATTAATTTTCAGGTTTCTTCAAGGATTTTTTAGGATTTTATGAAATTATTTGGAATTATTTCGATATAATGTAAGTCAGATATATTTTTAACTACAAATAAATAAAGTAATCGCCAACACACAATTCTCATTTTTTTCAAAGATGCATAAATATTGGATTCTACGAAATCCAACAAATTAATTCCTTGTTCTTGTGAAATAATTTGTTTAATGCTACCTCTTTCCCTTTGCTAATTTTTCCATAATTTTAATATTTGTAAAGTATTGTTACAATCGATTTTTTGGTGATTACAAGTAATCTTCCAAATTCTTCGTAATTTTCAACATTTTAAAAGGCATTAATTAATCGAATTTTGTGATTTTCTGTAATTCTATGAAAATATTATTTTTTTTAAATAAGTTATTAAAATTTATGATTTTCGAGTTTTTTTTCTAAAAATCCAAAGATGTCGAAAGACCTTGTTCAATATTTGAAATTTTACCTTCACACGAGGGCAGCTTTTGACAAGAAATATCTGAAATTCTAAAGAAATTTTTATCAATCATATCGACAAATAAATCAATGAAAATTGATTTTGTTTTTTTTGATTTACTGCAATATTAATACTAAATGGAGCTGAATTATAATTGTTTATTTTAATAATTTGTTTTAATTGAATAATACTTATTCTTATATTATTGATAATAATGATTGTTATAGAATGTTCATATCAAAATGCCCTTTTTCGGTGGACCAAATTTTAATTTTTATGACCTAAACACAATGCCGAGTAGCGTTTTTTTATTTTATTTTCTCACTAATTTTAGCAACATTTATTTACTAAAATAATATAAGATAGTGAACAGTACCGGATTAATTAATATGTCTTAGGCCATTGTCTAGAGCAGTGTTACTCAACCCAAAACGTACTGCGGACCAAAAATCTATATATTCTATGTACGCGGATCAATTTTATTTTCTTCGCGGCCCAATATTTGGTCACGGACCAGCGGTTGAGAAACTCGGGTATAGAGTCTCGAGTAAGGTTTTTAAAACGTTGGTACGCGTACCCCGTGGGTTACATAAGACATTTAGCAAGGGATATGCAAGTTGATACAGCCTTTGCAAAAATATAATGAACAAAATAATTTTCACATACACACAATTAAACCTGACATGAATTACTAGTTGATGAAGTAATTAATTATTAATAGATAGTGCCTTCATTTGCATGTGTTGTATGCCTGCAATCCAAAAGCATTTCTTTTCTTTGCCATTCAGAACCCACCGCACTCTTTCATCTGTTTTCTTTCAACCCCAACCCATACGCCTCTCACCCCTGCCAGCATTCCCAATAATTGTCTTAGTCCTGTAGAAGCAACTAACGCCCAAACACTGCAAATACATACAATTTGACCTGACATGTATTGCTAGTTGATGAAGTAATTAATTATTAATAGATATATAAAAGAAGCCACATACTGTTCAAAAAGTCGGGATTGCCCTTGGTGCAAAGAAATTGTTTACTGCATGATTGAAGAAGAAGCGGAAAAGAAGCTTAACTCCATTCCTCTTTCAAATGGAAATTCAACGCAGAATGACAGAGATGCAAGTGATAGGTGAGATACGTGCGGCACCACTGATAAAGATTGAAATCCAACAGGATGATGTTGCTAGTTATGTATTAATGGTTGGTATTCGCCCGTTACATCAAGGATGAATTTCTATTTTTTCATGCCTTCTCAAGGCATGTCACAAATTCTCAAGACAACTTATATGAATGTAAAATATTTTGATTTCGAAAGGCAGGTCTTACTATATTCATAGACTTTCTCAATATCTCATAATACCTTTGGAGGTGCCAAATTTCGTAACCAATAATTTTAATATATCAAACATTGTGCTTTATATATCCATGTCCTTTTAATAACAATAATTAATTAATTAATTAAAAAGTAATTTATTTTAGTAACAAATTTAAATGTTTTTTAAAATAACCTGTGAAAATTATTTATCAATTTTTTTCGAATTTATAAAAAATATGCTTTTTTAGAAAAGTTTAAATTTTTTGTGTTTGCTACAAATTTTAACATTTCATAGCAGTGCATTTTAGGTATTAATTTCTAATTAAAATTTAAAAATTTGTTTTTTTCTGCTTGCATATGTTATGCCCACTTTTATTTACGTGCAATTTTTCGAGGACATTTTTTATTAATTTAATTTATATTAATAAAAATTTACATATAAATTAAGAAATTGAAGTTGAGCTTTAATCTAGAAATGTTATTGACAATAAAAACATTAAAAACAAAATTAATGATTACTATGTTATTGACGACAAGATAATTTCTATTGCTCTCGGGGCTACCTTTAATTTCAATAAAACAAGTAGAAGTCGATCCGAATTCAGCTGGTAATAACTTTTCCGTCAAGAAAGCATTTATAAGAGTTGATTTTCCCGATGAAGTTCTAAAAATAGGACGACTATCAATATTATTGGGATAAGTTCAAATAGTCCTTGAGAAATAAATAAAAATTAATTTCTTCCTTATCTACATTTCCTGCTCTTTTACATTTTTAATTCCTTAATTAATTTTTAATTAACTTTGTATATTTTCTTATAACCCCAATACATCGATTGAGAATTTATGCATAACCATAAGTAGAATGCAACCTGAAAAACGAAACAATAAAAAAAGTTTTTTTTAAATCTGGATAAATTCTAAATTACTTACAAATGATCACATAAACTTGTATGTTCATATATTTACTATAAGTAAAACCTACAACAAAAAATACCACATGTTTGGCACGTATAAATTGATGCATAATGTCACATAAAACTCGAAATAAACCCTTTTAGAAATGACGGAGCACCAAAATCATAAACATCTGATTTAACGATAAATTGTATGGACATTACTTTTATTTATACAGGTTACAAAAAAAAATCAAACAAAAAATACCCAATGCTGGGTCATTAATCAATAATTAAGTTAATTAAATTAAAAATAAGACTGTTTGGAACAAGCCAGCACAGCACGAATACCGCAAAAAGTCTAATAAAAATCATTGAAAGAACACCAATTAAACAATAAATTAAACATACATTTAATTAAAAAATAAAATATAAATAATTAAAATTAAAAGCCCAAAACTAAAAACTTAACACTGTCAAATTTAAGCCAATTATTCGCTAACATCAATTATTAATGGTTAATTATTCAACGGTAACATTGGTTATCTTTTTATTTTGATTTCATTTAAGTAATTGTTATACAATCATGTATTGACTCTTAATTTTAGTATTGAAATAAATTGTTCTTTGATGATAATTCTTTATATTATTGTTTTATATTATATTATTGCGTTATATAATTCTTTATATAATCTTTATATTATTATTTATATTATTCTTTATATTATTCTTTATATTATGTTAGTTGGTTTTATGAAACAGGCCAAAAATGAAAGAAGCCAACTGACTAAAGTAAAGACCCGCCTTGAGTAGTACTTCGTTCAGGTCCTGAAATTAGCCGAGTGGTGTGGTGATGATGACCCTTTAGAAAATCAGCCTAGCAGAATTCCCGGCCGTTGGACCTAGAGTGCTGAAATTTTGCATGGGACCCTCATTTGATTCGGGACATGTCATAGGCTATATTTCAACCCCAGGTGACCACCCCTAGGGTACCCTAACCCTGCTTTATCATAAGTGATATATAAATTGCATGTACTTTTTTTTAATTAAATTTTAATGTATTTTTTAAATTATTTTCTTTATTGAATGAATAATGATCATAAATTTCTTTATTTTGAATCTGTTTACCATTTTTTTAATTGTGCAACGCCGGGTACCCCATCTAGTTTTTTCATAAAATACATCTAAGCAAATTTTCAGATGTTGAAAATTATCATATTTTCTCCTTCATCATGTGGATATGAATATCGTCGAAATATTCTCAATAACCTCAATAAATTATAAGCCAATCATATTTGACTTAGCATTTCATTTGTTGCGTATAAAACATATTATATATCAAAAGCATCGTGAAAACAATTAAATTCTATAAAAACCACAGAAAATTAGAATAAAATCAATAAACAAATAAAAGGAATCAATATCCCAGATTTACATTGGAAATTTTAATGGATATTTATTATTATCATATTTGATTGATAATATGTTCAATATTTCAATAAAAATTATAAAAACAGATATTTATGAAGCACCAATTCAATTCAAATTATAAATTTAATTTAATTATTAAATGAAAATATTAAAAAAATTAAATTTACTTTCCTAAAACCACGAATTTTTTATCATTACAATCCAATTTGGACTTTAACAAAGCAAAAGCATTGAGTAGATCTTGTTCGGAAATGTTAGGTAGATTTCCAACATTAATTCCAACATTCCAAGCTATTTTGCTAATTATAAAATTAATCCAAACATGTATTAATCTAACTGTTTTCATAATTTTTGCACAAATTAAATAAAGAAACATTTTTATCATCATAATAATAAATCTCTTTGTTTATACTGAATAATTTATCTGCTATTTTATTTAAGCTTTCAATTTGATAATGTGACATGATACAAAAAGTTTTAAAAATATCATATAATTTGTACTTATTAAAGGTCAGTTAATTACTAAGGATACATATTAAATGAAACAAACAAAATGAATTTTATGTTAATTTATTAGATATGATAAATTCTGATCATTGTCGTGTTTGTGTTTGCATAATCACACTTTTGTGTGAATGAGGACGATTACGCTTTTAGTTATTTTTGGTATTTTTTATATTCTGAGTTTATTTGATTTGAATTTTGTCTTGTGGCTTTGTTTGGAGGAATTAATTGTGGAGTTAATTTCGAATTGCTGTCTTTAAACAATAAATATGTTTTTCGTTGAAATATCTCTCCTTTTTGAATCTTGATTATTTTGTTTCAATATCAAAATGGTTGATGATATTACTGCCTCAGTAATTGACAATGAATTGTATATGCAGAGCCTGATTACATTGATGATGCTCTTAGAGCTTTTTTTCCTATCTATTATTGAAAGCTCATCGTCCAAGTGTCATGGTTGTAATAAGTCAAAAAGCTAACTACTAAAATGATGAAGCTCAATCCAAGAGAGTTATTTTTACTTCAAAATATAGCATTGAACACTAAAAAAGCATAGAAATTTCCAAGTATAATTAAGTTGGGTCTCCTTGGTCCTGAGATGTTTCAATATATATCCCAATATAGCTACAGTAATCCTTTGATCGCAATTCCTATCCCCAACTGTAAATAACAATAATTGATTTTAAAGTCCCGGTTCGCGGCATCAAATGTTGAGGTCTCGTTAATCGAAAGCCCTAACCTTACTGGTTCTTATATATAAGACAACAAAACAAGCTTTTTAGAATGTTTATTTATAATCAAAAATTTATCAATTGAATGGATAAAATTAAAGGGAGGATGGAAAATACTGTATGATAAGAGCCTAGTTGAGAGTGCTAAAGAAAGCATGAAAGATAATACCACTAAGAAAGTAGATGATACTGAGGAGACAGTAAACAATATAGTAAATAAAACAACTATGAAACCAAGTCAAAAAGAGAGAAAATCGACAATGTCAATACTAATAGTAGTAATAACGTTATTGTTAGATCTGATAAAAGGGAATAATGCTATTATAGCGTATGATAGTCAGAATCGAATGTAGAATATCTTGTAAACTCAGGATTGACCACTCATCCTTCGGTATAGTTAAATTCAATGAATAATTACTTATTACTTAATTTTTATAGCTATTAAATTCTACTAAAAAATTAGATATAAAATAAATGTGTTACATATGGTCTGAACCCCTTCATCCCCTATCACAAATTCCATATGAATGTCCGTGATATTTTCCAAAAACACTGAAGCTTTTTTTTGTTTTGTCATTTTTAGGGGCCTGGCGATATAAAAATCAATTCACACTAATAAAATAATATTTCTCTCTGTATTTAGTTTTCTTACCAAAAAATATCTTGAATTATTTGTTATCCAAAGAATTGTTTCTTTCAGTGTGCTCAGAAACATTCATCAGTAAAAACATCACAAAATTCAGTCAACGACTCCAAATTTATTGTGAATTATGTAATTATCAGCAGCTTGAAATTTTGTTTTTATCACACTACAATTGCGCAGCATTTAGGATTTTTTATAACTATGTAATTTCATTGTATTACATAGAAAAATGTATAAGTACCGATGATAATCAAAAACTTTTTGATTATGAATAAAAATATAAAACTAACAGCATAATATTATTCATTTAGTTATCAATTTAAAAGTCAATCATTATATTAATAGCAATTTCGTTAAGTGGATATTAACACGTTCAATGCGTTGAATACGCCTCCCGTGTCCATACAAATATTAGAAGATTACTCAGCGCACTCAACATGTTAATTAATTATTCTATAAAATTATAATGTTTAATTATACTAAATGTGAATGAAATGAAATTTAATCTTTTTGTGGTTCGATTCATGGTTTGGCAGATCAAAGTACAATTTAGTAAAAAAATCGCGATAAACAAATGTTCATATGAACTCTATTCTAAATAAATGTAGAAAATTTGGCGATAAGATCAAAAAATACAATAAGAATTAATCTGGAACTTTTGACCTGGAAAGATCATTTTTCTACAAATACGAAATTTATCTGTATCTTTCTTCTGTATCTTTCTTTGCTCTTCTTGTTTACTTAATATAAAATATAACCCATTCTTAATATAGATTTCTTTATTTTATACTTCACTTTTTCAATTGTTTATCAAATTTTGTCTACAAATAAATAATCAAACAGCATAATTTAAAGTATCTAAGGCTCCATTGGCAATGATTTTTTGAATTCAAACTTACATTTCAAAATTTGCTTGTTTGAAAATAATTAAAAGTAAATATATAATATTTAAAAATATATAATTAATAAAATAAAAAAATTAATAAAGTTAATTATAAAACAATATATATTATTAAATAAAATAACTAAATGTAAATAATGAATAAATTTAAATACAGATAATAAAGATGAAGTAAATAAAAATAAAAAAAATACATAAGATAATTAAACAAATATTATTAAATGATCTTCATGAATACTGACAAAAATTCTTTAAACATAAAGAAATAGTTTTGTATTCACCAATAATAAAAATTGTATTTACCAATAAAGGCGCAGCAAAAATAGCACAGACAAAAACGGCACAAAAAACGGATTGGACAATCAAGATGCGAACAATAAATCCACAAATAGATGTATATCCAATAGTCAATTAAGCATTTTTAACTAGACTCTAAAAAAAGCTGGATATATTTCCTTTTTATCTGCACTTTTATTGGTGTAAATCCACGAAAACACAGCTGTGCGGTAATGGATTGCAGAGCCTATCTTTTAGTTTTAAGACCTTGATGAAGAGCAATATTCCGAAAATCTAATAATATCCTTTATAAAGCACATCTTCAATTATTCATTTATGTAAAGGTTTTCACTTTCTAAGCCACTTCCATCGGTATACATTGATACTGGATATTTAGTTGTTATTTTATTATTGCGATCTGTTGCTGTACCATCAACTACATATAAAAATAATTTTACTTACATTGGGCAGTCATTTTATCAGAAATTAGAAATGAAAATTAATTAATTAATAGGATAAATATTTAGATTTGTTTTATTAAAAAGAGAGCTTGAAGACTATAAATCAGTAATATATCGATGTTTTTAGATACTTCACTTGAAAAAGGCAGTGCCGAAAATTAGTTGGAAAAAATAATCAGTGGCGGTCTTTCAGCCGGGTCAATTGAAAAACAAGATTTTACTAATATTTGCAAGTTCGAATCATTTAGGAAATTTTCATATTCATATTTGACTTGATTTATTTTAAACAAAGAATCCTTTTGAAATGGATATTCTCCTCTAGTTACAATTTTATATATAATTACGCCGAACGACCAGATATCAAGCTTTGGAGTATGTATATCTCGGTAATACACTTCCGGTGCCATATATTTTGTCGTTCCCATTTTGGTTGCGAACGGCTGGTTATCATCATATTTATCAGCATACCCCAGGTCAATTAATACAATGTCAAAGTCCTCATTATCGTCTACTCTCAAAATATTGGCAAGTTTAAGGTCCTTATGGATAATAGATATGGAATGCATGAAATCTATCCCACTGGCGATTTGTTTAGATATTTTCTTGATTTGTCTCATTGGTATTTCATCTCTACAACACTCATTAAGATCGCCACATTTAAAGTAAGGCATCAGAAAGATTGTAAATTTCTTATACTTTTTTTTCATTATTATATCAATAATATATGGACACGATTTACATTCCATTAGCAATGAATATTCTTTGAATGTTCTATCATCATTTGCTTTACCAATATATTTCTGTTTTGTTGAAACGTTTTCTAATAATTTCACGTTTGGATTAATATTTCTGACTGATAAAATATTGCTGGACCGAAATATTTTGTTAAAAATTTCTTCATTAATCATTGTTTCATATAATTAATATATAAATTGTTTTTATTTAAACAATTTATTAAATAAAATTATTTTTATGTTCAATGAAATTTTATATTTAATTTAATTATTTTATAAAAATTTCATAAAAATTTAGATTATTTTAAAAATTTTTTAAATATATTTCCTTATTAATCTAATAAAAATAGAATTTTTATAGGTTTTTATAAATAGTTGAATTTTGTGATAATTATATGGTAAAAGTATTTATTTTATAAGTAATAATAAATTTTATAAAAATTTTTTAAATATTTTTAAACAGTGATTTATTAATGGTTTATAGAAATTTTTAAAAATATTTTCGTTTCTCAAAATTTTGTTCATATGAAAGATGTTCAAACCAACCTCAAATCATTAGTACACTGTGTCATATTTAAAGAACATTTTGAACACTTTCCTTCTTATTAAAAGACTATATCCTATAAATCTTTTCTCGCAAATGAGCTTTGACTAAATCTCTTAGAAATATTTTGAAAGTAAATTATTAAATTTTACACTGCTTTTACACGTATGTCACTTGCGTTAATTCAAGATTATTATCCTATAGTTTTGATAAGAATGAAATTTTGTACAAACCCCTCTATTTCGAAGTTTATGTGATAATTCTTTCTGTTAAAAATTTGCTTTAAAAATGTCTTTGTTTCCGAGTGCTCACATTTCACTACATATCTCACTACATCTCAATTCTTGATTTTTATTATTACACATTTCTATCGAATACTTTTCGAAAAAAAATTATATTACCGGTAATTAGTTATTTAACAAATTTTGATTTTGATTTTTTCTATAACTTGTACTTATTTTTTTGGATATACATGTTGAGTTATTTGGTTAGTGATAATATTTTGCAAAGTTAAAATTATCACTCTGACTCCAAGCTTGTCTTTGATTGACCTACAAATAACACTTGACAACAGAAATCTTTATTGATAATCACAAATAATTTTCGCTTTACACTTACAATCAATTCAACACTTCACTCGGTGACTATACAATGCTTATTGCTACACTCAGTGAAGAATAGCACTAAGAATAGATCACTAACTACTTATTGGCTTATCGACTGGGACTTTGAGTTGGTTGTTTCCTTTGACCTTCTTCACAACTTTATTCAAATACTCAAATAACTTCTTTTCCTTTATTTCTCAATTAATTCTTTTCTGCAAATTTTCTCCAACAATTATTCTTCACAATTATTCTTCCAATTACTATTATTCTTCACAAATCGTTTTTCCAATAACGTTTCGTCCGACTCTGTCTAATTTGTCGTTTCGGTTTTGTATCAATTTTTGTCTAATTTGTTGGTCAACGGTTTTTCTTTATATAGGTTGTTTAATTTGTGGCACTCGAGATAATCAATGTTTTCCACTTTTCTTTCTCCTGCTTTCCCGACTGTTTCCATATTATCACTGACAGATGTCAAGATATGTTTTCCTTTTTCTTTTTTGTTAGGCCGACTTCTCCTAGCAATTCCGCTATCTTTGACAAGCTGTCAAGAAACGGCTTTTCCCATATTTTTATTTTTCTGGAATTTGAAATTTCTTTTCTCCTTTGTACTAATAAATTAGTAATAACCTTTGATTTTGTTTTCTTGTCTAATTAATTTTGTTTCATTCCTCTTCCTCAGTTTTTCATTTCTTTTTACTTCCGCTTTCTTTTCCGAGTTCCCATAGATCGTCTCGTTCGCCATGACGATCTTCCCCCAAGTAATTTTATTTATTTAGTTATAAATTTGTTTTTTAGGTATCCTCAACATATTACATTTTAAAATATTGTTGCTTTTATTTTAAAATTTTGAAAGATTTTTACAAGACAATTTTGTTGTATATGAAAAAGTAATGGGTTTTACTAATTTTCCACTGTTACAAATAAGTTATACTACTTAATCGTATCTGAATGGTGTAAAATTAAATATAATTAAATTAATTTAAAATTAAATTTTATTAAAATTTATTGTTACAAAATTTTGATAGCTAGCATTTAATTCAATATTAAAATTTAACAAAATAGCTCTAGAAAAGATTTTGGAAATTTTGGTTTAAAAATTGGCAAAAATTTTAAAAACAGTTTTTATAATATAAATAATAAAGTTGTATTGTAAAAATGATTGACAACAGTGAGGAAATTGAATGCAATGTAATCGTGGCTAAAAGTATCAAAATAAAAAAATAAAATTTATAAATTGTTTAAGTATTTTTCTAATAAAAAACAATAATAATAATTGTTTTTCTAAAAAAATTATTATTGCCATAATTATAAGACTCTTACTAAAAATATTTATTATTTATATATAAAAGGTTTTAAAAAGCACAAACAATCCAATATCTCAGACAAAGTCTTGATCTAAGTTTTGTAATAAATTATGATTCCACACTTGAAGTTTCGATTGGTAATAAACTTTGATGAAGCTTTTCTCTTCGATTTTTCTCCAATAGCCTTCAACGTTTTCATATTTTGATATAATTGAATATTGTGCGAATGCTCATTCTTTCTAAAAACCCTTCTTGTTATTTCGTTAACATATTTTTGATACATTGAATTGATATCTAGAAGAATTTCTTCTTTATAAGATTCAAAGTTGTAGTTCAGTTCATTTACACATTCCATTTCAGTTTCCTTTTTATATAATTATTAGTAAGTGTTAGATGATGAGTGTAGACCCATCACTACGTTCACATTAGGCAAATATTATAGAACATGTCCAGGCAAGTACACGGTTAACGTGTACGCCGAAGAACGCCAGTAAATAAAGTCTTCTCGTGGACCTCCATCTCTGCAATCCGGATCGACAACTCAACAATACAATTCCCCAAACAAGAGCTAAAGATTGAAAAACAACTTTCATCGATATTCATGACTATGTGTTCGAAACTTTATCATGATCCATTTTTTTATTGAACTGTATATATAATTCGAACTTTAAATTTAATGTTATAATAACTAGATATTTTTAATCTCTATGAACTTTATGGAACTTTAATTTTTATTGAATCTGTATATTTCTAATTT
>CAUHTR010002728.1:0-54857 GCA_959609185.1 Schmidtea polychroa | reverse complement strand
AAAGACAGGAATGGGAAAAACGAATGATCACGAGTAGCGGACGATATAAAAGCGAAAGTCATCTTAATTAAATCAGAAATAAAGTGGTGTTAAAATTCGAATAGGATAGTTGCGCGATATTTAAAAATTAAAGTGGAGAATTCGAATTAAATTGAAAATAGTTGAAGTCAGTAGAAGATTCAAATTGAATAAGCGACGTGATATTGTGGAGAACCGATATCAAGATAATTTAATTGAGCGGTGTGACGAAATTTGAATTGAAATAAAAGAATCAGAGTATATCTAATAAAGTCAAGTCAAAGCACAAGGACAATCAGCGACTAGTGATTATTAGAGTATTTGGGAATTATACATTGGGAACTATTCTTCACGTAGTGTTGTAATAAGTTCCGTATAATTACCAACTTCAGTGTTGAATCGATCGTGTTGTTATAATCCGTGTAATCAATTGTAATAATCAATAAAGTTTTATATTGTCTTAGAATTGTTATTTTGTGGATCAAATAAAGCACGATTTGGAGTCAGAGATTTGATTGGTAACTTTTACATTTTACTAATAACCCATTAACCCAACAATAATAATAATAGATATTAAATATAATAATAACAAATAATATTTCATATTAATTGAAATAACAATTTTGCTTAGTTCCAAAAAATTATGCTAGACTTCATGATTTAATCCAATTCTCTTTTAACACAATAGATACGTTTCCATAGAATTCATGTTAAAACAAAAAAGTTAATTGTAGTTATTTAATTTTGGAAATACCCCATAAATAGTAATTGTAAATACAATCAAATTGCGGCGAAAGAATTCTTAGAATTTCGGAATCGTATAAAATAAAAAACAAAAAATAAATTTCATATTGAAAAAAATTTTTTTAATTCGTGCTATTTTAAAATTTCTGGGCATGTTAAAAAATTTTTAAATAATTTTAAATTTGTAAGGCCTTATTAATTGGATAGTGCGATTTTATTAGAGCTATTTTATTATAAAATTCTCCCCATAATTTTTGCAAATTTTCTCCCATATTCGTCAGCAAGCAAGGATATAAAAATCAAATATAAAATTCACCTCTGATAATCAATTGAAAATCATTAAATAATTAAATCATAAATTAAAAAACAAATAAAATTGATTGATTAATATTCGTTCCATCTCCTAAACATATAAATTCTGATCTCTTTCATTCTCACAATTTCTGATTAAAGTTCGTTTTAAAAAACAATTTCATTTATATATTATTACTGGCAAAAATCTTATTTCCAGATTTTGTATTAAAATTATAATTAAAATTATCGAACGAAATTTACATAATAAATTTATATTAATCTTCAAAATCAAATTAAATCTCACCTCAGGAAATTTGGCATTAAGATCAAATTTATATATTTCCACCATCTTTCGCAATTTATCAATATCATTATTAATAATGGAATCGTAGAACAATAAGGCTGGACTAGTGGGAGCATTATTACATGGGGACGAAGCCATTTAAATAAATTATCAAATAACCAAAGTTTCAGTTTGAAACGAATAAACAAATTGTTAAAAATTTATTGAATGAAAATGTAATTGATGATGATAATATCATAACAAAACATTGTAATATTAACAAATTAAACTATGGAAAATAAATCAGAAATTTTCCTATCCGATTATAGGAGAAATAATTATTTTCATACCAAAAAACGCTCCCATTGGACAAGGTATTCAACAAATTGCTTGATCTCCTCAAATTCTCTTCGGAAAAAATCAATATTAATAATGAAATTATTTTACTAAAAATTTAAGTAAAATAGTTTTCTTTAAAATTTTCCAGTAAGAAATTTTCATTATTTTATTATGCAATTGTACAATTTTGAATTTTGTTAAATTTATAATAAAAATATTTATTTAATTGGTGTTTAATTTTTTACATATGGAGTATATTTATTATATTATTTACAAGCCATGTTGGGTAATAATTCATTTAATCCAATAATTCATTTAAAATTTAAAAAAAAATTCCTCACTTAAAAAATATATTTCCTACAAAAACTGCCCTTTGAAGAATGCTAGAGTTTGAAAAATTATTTAAAACTAATTAATTAAATTATATTTATATTAGGTTCAATAATGTGCTGGTAAGAATAATTATCCTACACAGTCACTATTTATTGATTAAGATCCGACAATATTGAAACTTTATTTATAATGCAAATTCCACAATAATTCTCATAAACAAAATCACACGAAAATAAATTTATTACTGACAGTTACTTTAAAAGTGATGTTGATGTTCCTTAGGAAGATAACTTTAGATTTATCAAGTGGTAGTTGATGTCTTGGTTTTTGCTTAAATTTTTCTCTTTTGCTTTATTTAGTTGTAAGGGATTATTCTTTGTTGATGCTGTTGTAGACTTTAACTTAAAGTAATTTGTTGAACATTGGACTGTTGTTAATAATGAGAGACATGGTAATGCGATACGCAGGAACCAATATTCATTGCTGCTCAGTTTCTCCACATTTACATAACAAATATAAGATGAACACACTCTCTTTGTACATAAACTCGGATGTTGATTAGTTTTGTTGGTTCCATAATTTTAAGAATTCATTTAAGTGCTTTCAAGCAGTTACCAAATTCTAGTAAAAATAATGTTTACAAAGATGAAAAATCGATATTTAATGAAATGGCAATTATCACAGAATTATTATTTATTTTTTGTCAGTCAGGTAATACAAGGAATTATAGACAATGAAATCAACCATTACTCTCTCAAAACATGGTAATTATCGATTGCAAAATTTCAACTCCAAGGGTACATGACCATCAACTAGGCTTTCATCAATTAAATTCAAAAATTTCATCCAAATTAAATTACATCTGAAAGCATTTGTGTATCTGTCGCTCCTAACCAAATATTTTCACATCATGATTTAAGATCGGCAGCAAATGCGTAAATGGAATCACAAATTGGTATAAATACCGACGAAAATTTCATTATTTTAACACTTTTGTGAAACCAGTTTAGTTAACTAAATATTTTATGCTCTCAGTTTTTCGTATCGAACCAAACTTTTAAGGTAAATTTTATATGCTAATAAATCGTCACATTTAAATTATTTTTTTTTGAGAATATTTCCATACATTTTATCATTTTTGAGACTTTTCAAAAATATAAGAATAAAGACAAATGGTTGGTGTCCTTTGATGTGATGGATTGACTTGAAAGAAGCGTTTCATTTCATATCATGGGAGATTATTCGGTTGTCTCGAGTAATGGGCACCGTGTGCAATTTGTTAACAATGTAAAAATCCGACAGTGGACATCTCGAAATGGATCGATAATAGCCGTGATGAGAGTTTAGGTAAGATCAAACTTTTGTGAGTAGCTGGCAAAAATCCTGTCTCTGGGGTAGTTATAATCTAGAATTTCAGATTGACCAAAATGAGACAAGCCAGTCTATGGTAAATGATCACAAATTTTCCTACAAACATGCTTACAACGAAAACTAAACAATAACAATCATTATGAAAAATCTAAAAACAAATTTTTGAAACGATATATATATATATATATATATATATATATATATATATATATATATATATATATATATATATATATATATATATATGTGCAGATCTCTACTAAATCTTTTGAAAATAACGATATATAACATCAAATAATGAGGACTATAACTAAATGCACAATAAGGAAGAATAAGCATAAAACCTTCTATCAGCAGTCAGGAACTCGAAAGTGAAAATGTAATAGAGTAGTTTTAATAATGGAACTCACCTGTTCATTGATTTTCAGCCATTGTGTACATTATCAACATGGTCTTTATCATTGGTACATGGATGGTATAAAGTAAAATAATCATAAAGGTAGAGTTGACGGTAAATCTAACAACAATCCTTAAACATTTAAACAACACTCTCATGCAAATTTGTATTCTCAGACTTTCATACATTATTTTGACTTTATTGATTTTTGAATAAGAAATTTTGTACACCGATTTTAAAGCATAAATTAAAACAAAAACTTATCATAAATTTCAAAAGAGAATTTTCATCATAGAAACATCTTTTATTGAATTTATATGAATTTTGAATCTATCAAAAGCTTGTTTCTTTGATTTTATGAGGAGAAAAAATAACGCACACAAAACAATTTTTATACTTTCATTTATTTATATATAATAATTGATTTCCCAAAACATTTAGTTTGCTCCTGCAATGTATTCAATTCTTAGGTCAAATAATAAAGATAATTAATATAACCTGAAAATCTTTTAAGGTACTTAACTGATTTGTCTTTAACTTTGGCTTTAGAAATAAAAATATTTTATTTAACACTTAATAAAGGCAAAGCTGAAAAAATGTGTTGCATAAAATTAAATTTCTATATTTTGTATAAATGAAAATAAATGAAATATTCTTTTATTGTTTCAAGGGCATTATCTTTTTTTAATTACTGCTTCTAATCCAAAATTACTTTTAAAATTATTATCAAATTTTGCAGATAACAAATCTTGATAATAAACGAGCTTGAACCAATATGATTCATTTACTGAACATGTACCATTAATTTCAGAATAAAATCTGATTATAACTGCTTTCAAATAGTATTTATCTAAAGCTTCGAAGCACCATCTAACTATGCTTGCTTCCTAAGATGTTACAGGACTTTTCCTATAGCTCGTAGGAATTTTTGGTTTAATATATCCAAATTATTATCAAAATAACATATTAGTTGTAGAATTAGGAAACACTGACCAAGTATTTTCATTTTTTACTTATGACAATATTTTTCTATTTTGGAAGGATATATTAACAATAAATAAACTTCTTTTTGTTAATTTTATAATTAACACGTAAGATTGTCAATATTCAACAGATATGCAAAGTCATTACTACTTTACTATTCATGCGTGAACTTTAATGTGAAATTATTTAAGATTTTTATTACACCATTCACTATACATGCATCAAATTTACAAAAAGAAGACTCTCAACCACTAAATTAACTATTGTGTAAGGCGGAAGAACTTTTTACCACACTAAATTTACAAGATAAAAACACCTTGAAAAATAAAGTTTAAACAGATAATATAATAGCTGTCGCTAACAAATTGATAATGGCTTACTAATTAATTTTCATTTTACACTTATAAATTTTCGAATTTAACTTCAAATTTTTTAAAATTAAGATGCTGACAAATATTGCAAATTATTTTTTATTCATAGTATTAATTAAATTCTCACATTAATTAAATTAATATTGATTCCTAGATGTTTAAATAATATACAATGAAATTCATTTTTGTTTATATATATTATAAATTTTGTATACTTTCGAAATTATTCTACGTCTAAAAATATGGAAAAATCTTTAGACTCTAAAAGCAAATATCACATTGAAAGTAAGCTTTGAGTGAATAATATTTATTTTTTGATTTTAATTATTAGTTTTAAGTGTTTTGAAAGATTCCCAACTACAACATGGATTGCGACATAAAGATTTTCAAAGTTATCATCAATACATATCTAGAAAACTACACAGAATGAGAAAGTCATTAAATTTCCAACAAGGAAAAGGAAATAGAATAACTCCGAAGAAAATTACCAAGACATTATTAACCGATAGTCGTTATATTTTGATTAAATTATGCGAAGCTGAAAGAGCATGGGCTCATGCAATGCAATTAAAAAACGAATCAAATACCGAACCTAGAAAAGTATATCATATGCGATCGCGGCTTAAAAAGGCTGTTGAACGAGCCGGTGAATTATGGGAATTGTGTAAATGGGGTAAGTGTGAAGATCATGAAAACGTAGAAGAATGTGAAATCTGCGCTAAATGTGATGCTCATACATATGTCGAAGCACAAGCATATTATTACACCATGCAAGCTGTCAGATATTTCGAAATCTCTGTAAGACTTAATTTTAAAATTTAACTAATTGTAACTGAAAGTTTTAATAATAATTATAACTAAATTCAACATAATATTATTTCATTTTAATTTAATAAATCTTTTACCACAATGAAACACAATGGAGTTCAATTCAAATGTCCAATGTTGCAATATTGATAATTTAGGATTAATCGCGGGTGTTCTCACCGGATTTGATTAGGATCCATTTATTGATTCGTAACCTTGTAAATTTGGGCTATGGGCTGTCTATATGAATCTCCCCATAATTTCACGTGGGAATTTCACTCAATGGGAATAAACAAACCAATTCCCCCATTCAATTGGTTGCTAAATGATATTATAATAACAATAATGCTTATTTAGAGAATAGGGAGCATTATGTGACAATATCACTCGTTTTTATGCATCCGACACGCTTCCAAGGCTCCGTGTGCTCCTTTATATCGCTTATAATTAATCAGCCAATCAAAATAGTTCTTTATAGAATTTGCTTTCTGTTTCATTTAATGAATTATCATTCAATCTCTGATTTTCTACTTTCTAATATTTGAATAATTCAGCTAATTGGGGGGTTTCACAATCAATATTTCGCGGATTCGCTAATAATATTGTAATACTATTTATTATAATAATATTTACAATATAATTATC
Organism: Schmidtea polychroa; assembly: GCA_959609185.1. Classification (NCBI taxonomy): domain Eukaryota; kingdom Metazoa; phylum Platyhelminthes; order Tricladida; family Dugesiidae; genus Schmidtea; species Schmidtea polychroa. The sequence continues at coordinate 48,271 of CAUHTR010002728.1, read as the reverse complement.
AATATTATGATTAATTAAATTAAATAATATTTTTTATAATTATAAATAATTAATAATAATATTCAATATAATACAATTAATATTAATTAATTAATTAAAAAAAATAATATTATAATTATAAATAATAATAATTAAAAATTATCAATATTGTGATTAATTAAATTAAATAATATTTTTAAAAATTATAATATTCAATATAATACAATTGATATTAATTAATTAATTAAAATAATTAAAAATTATAAAATAAATATTTATAATATTTATTACAATATAATTAAATTATAAATATTAATAATAGCAATTAAAAATTATAATCAATATTGATATTAAATATAATACAATTAATATTAATTAATTAAATAAAATAAATAATATTATAATTATAAATAAATAAAAAATTATAATCAATAATAATAATAATATTTGCAATATAATTATCAATATTATGATTAATTAAATTAAATAATATTTTTTTATAATTATAAATAATTAATAATAATATTCTATATAATACAATTGATATTAATTATTTTAATTAAAATAATTAAAAATTATAAAATAAATATTTATAATATTTATTACAATATAATTAAATTATAAATATTAATAATAGCAATTAAAAATTATAATCAATATTGATATTAAATATAATACAAATATTATTAATTAATTAATTAAAATAAATAATATAATTATAAATAATAATTAAAAATTATCAATATTATGATTAATTAAATTAAATAATATTTTTTACAATACTAAATAATTAATACTATTATTATTAATTAATTAATTAAAAAAAATAATATTATAATTATAAATAATAATAATTAAAAATTATCAATATTGTGATTAATTAAATTAATAATATTTAAAAAAAATAATAATATTCTATATAATACAATTGATATTAATTAATTAATTAAAATAATTAAAAATTATTAAAAAAATATTTATAATATTTATTACAAAATATATAAATTATAAATATTAATAATAGCAATTAAAAATTATAATCAATATTGATATTAAATATAATACAATTAATATTAATTAATTAATTAAAATAGTTGTTAAAAATTATAAAAAATATTAATAATATTTATTACAATATAATTAACTATAAATATTAAAAATTATAATCAATATCGATATTCAATATAATACAAATAATATTAATTAATTAATTAATATAAATAATAAAATAATAATAAAGAATCTGCAGTTATTGATCAATTTGATTTATTATCGATTAATTATTATTGGATAATTTTATCGACCTTTTATTGATTTATAAAATTAATATCGAACATCAATATATATATATATATATATATATATATATATATAAAAAGTGAGAGAAATCCAATTGGAGATATAATTGATAATAAAATGCGCGCGCGATTGTAATATATAATGGAGAGGGGAACGCTGCTGTGCTGTAGCAATAACTGATAATAGAGCTGCTAATGAGAGAGCTAATGAGAGAGCTAGAATAACTGGCTGTGTACATTAAGGAATGGAAAAAGGCAAAGGCAATGTATGAGAAGGCATTCCTCGAGTACTCGGGATTGGCCAAGGCCGTTGACAAGGACCAGGAGCAAATCTACCTATTGAAATGCGATGAATTGAAGCCGCTGATCCGGTACTGTGCCAACAATGACGGTAACGTGCAGGATATCGCACCGGATATAGCGGCATTGCACACAGCGGGCGGTGACATGGATCAGTTCAATGACCTGCTGAAGCAGATCTACAAGAACCAGGTGGCCATCATGACGGAGGTGAACTGGCTGGGAATTGTCATCCCGGTCAAGCAGGAGAATGTCAGGCTGGCCATACTCGCACTGAATGACGCTAACAAGGAGCTCGGCAAGGCAGACCTCAATAACAATGCTAAAATTGCCATTTACGATTCCCTGCTCAAGACTTGCACTGAGGCATTGAACTCGGTCAGGGACGATTTGAAGGGTTCCGCTCTGAATAACCCAGCTCAAATCGCCAATCTCAGCCTGGAAACGGTGAGGCTTAATTTGGATTGGATATATTCATGAATCATTGCAATTTCACATTCCTATATTTTGTTTTAATTTTCACTTTTCTTTCTGCCTACGGATTTAGTTTCGATTAAATTACGATAAATATTGATTTCCAATTTTTTACGCGATACAATATTAATCAATAAGAATACAAAAAATCAATACCAATCAATAGAAATGCATATAAATCAATACCAATCGATAGAGATGCATATAAAATCAATGCCAATCAATACAAATGCATATAAAATCAATACCGATCAATAGAAATGCATACAAAACCAACACTAATCAATAGAAATGCATATAAAATCAATACCAATCAATAGAAATGTATATAAATCAATGCCAATCAATAAAATAACATAAAATCAATAGAAAGCATATAAAATCAATACCAATCAATAGAAGGCATATAATCATTATCAATCAATAGAAATACATATAAATCAATACCGATCAATAGAAATGCATATAAAATCAATACCAATCAATAGAAATGCATATAAATCAATATCAATCAATACCAATCAATAAATCAATTGCCTATATGTAATTATATATTGTCTAGATGAGCCGGCTGCAAATACTATTTGTGTATCTGCATTATGTGAAGCTGGTAAAGACGGTTGAGAGGAACCTGCTGATCATAGAAAACAATCTCGATACAAGCGTGAGCAGGCCACAGAACATGGCGCGATTGTACGATACCGTGATGCAAAACCTGCAGGAAATGGCAGGGTTACCGGGGCTCAACCGAGAGAGCAATGAGAACAATGCCCAGCAAGAGATTCAAGCCAAGATATCCGCATATACTGCTTACCGTTGCTATTATCTCTCCCAGGCCCATTTACTAATGAAGCGGTTCAATGAGTGTTCCGCACTGCTCAGCAGGACGTTGCGGCACTGCGAGAACGCCATTGGCAGCCTGAAACTGATCGGCAGCAACGAATCTGAATCAGGAGTAGCGGTCAATAAGCGGCTGATTCCAGGGCCGTCGGTGTCGGAGATGGTGGGGAATATCAATAGCTTGGTTGATTGTGTCGGTGCAGAGCAATTGATTTGCCGTGCTAATCGATGCCTGTCATTGATTGATGACGCACCTGTCGAGGCCGCTTTGCCCAGTGTTGACAGTGACGATTGCGTAATTTTATTGATTATCTTTTATTATAATTATTATTATTTATTATTAATTAATTTTATTATTTAATTATATTTTTAATTAATAATTTTATTATTTAATTATATTTTTTATTAATAATTTTATTATTTAATTATATTTTTTATTAATAATTTTATTATTTAATTATATTTTTAATTAATTAATTTTATTATTTAATTATATTTTTTTATTAATTAATTTTATTATTTAATTATATTTGTAATTAATTAATTTTATTATTTAATTATATTTTTAATTAATTAATTTTACTACTTAATTATATTTTTATTAGTTAATTTTATTATTTAATTATATTTTTTTATTAATTAATTAATTATTATTTAATTATATTTTTAATTAATTAATTTTATTATTTAATTATATTTTTTATTAATTAATTTTATTATTTAATTATATTTTTTATTAATTAATTTTATTATTTAATTATATTTTTAATTAATTAATTTTACTATTTAATTATATTTTTATTAGTTAATTTTATTATTTAATTATATTTTTTATTAATTAATTTTATTATTTAATTATATTTTTTTATTAATTAATTTTATTATTTAATTATATTTTTAATTAATTAATTTTATTATTTAATTATATTTTTTTATTAATTAATTTTATTATTTAATTATATTTTTAATTAATTAATTTTATTATTTAATTATATTTTAATTAATTAATTTTACTATTTAATTATATTTTTATTAGTTAATTTTATTATTTAATTATATTTTTTATTAATTAATTTTATTATATTTTTTTATTAATTAATTTTATTATTTAATTATATTTTTTTATTAATTAATTTTACTATTTAATTATATTTTTAATTAATTAATTTTATTATTTAATTATATTTTTTTATTAATTAATTTTACTATTTAATTATATTTTTATTAGTTAATTTTATTATTTAATATTATTTTTTTAATTAATTTTATTATTTAATTTTATTTTTTAATTATATTTTTTATTTATTAATTTTACTATTTAATTTTATTTTTTAATTATATTTTTTATTTATTAATTTTACTATTTAATTATATTTTTAATTAATTAATTTTATTAATTTAATAATTATTTTTTAATTATTTAATTAATTAATTTTGTTTATTAATTAAGAAAAAAAATAAATATTTAATATATTTGTTTTATTTTAATATTTAATAATACGAATTGTTCCATAATATAAAAATTAGCTGTTTATTAGATATTTAATAATTAATTTGTTTATTGATTATTTAATAAATTTCAAAAATATAAATTCAATATTATAATGGAAATGGAATAAAATTATGATAATATTTGTTTCTAGCCTTTGACTAAACGTTTGGATGATTTTATTGAAGATCCGAATCTATCAAGGAAGTCGAATCGCCTTATTCAGGCATGCCCAGATTTTGAACCGATTCCAGTTAAGCCACTTTTCTTTGATCTTGCCCTATTCCATGTGAAATTTCCGAACTTGGATGATAAAATTAAAGACAAGAAGGGAAAAGGTGCAGAAAACAAAGGTCTCACAGGAATGGTGAAAGGATGGATATGGGGCAAATAAGCAACGGCAATTGGTATCATAAATATTGCCAGTGCTCACCACCGAATGTTACTTTTAATCCGATATATCCATCATCGTCATCATCATCTTTTGGTGTGGTCATTGCTTCTATTTATTTTGATGGAATAAATTTGCTGTCTTCAATTATTCATTTTGCGTTTCTCATATTAATATGCATCGGTTATTAATATTTGATGTAATTTTTCATTTTCCTTGATATAATGACAATTTTTATATTTCAGTTTGTTCTCTGCCAGTGTGCGATTTAAGGGGTTTCAATCGTTGGTGCCCTCGCGATAACTGATAAATTTCACAAAGCTAATATATCGGCAACTTATTACGCCTTAGTAACCCATAGGCATAGGATATGTAACCCATAAAATTATGAAAATTCCATGGTTACACTTAATTTAAAATTTGCGCTGTTCAGTAAAACAAATGCAACAATTATATATAATAATTTGTAATTAATTCTGTTGGATTACTATGGACCAGTGAATTTTTTTCCCAACTAAACAATTGTAAAATTCGAACTAGGAATAATAATTGGCAAATAAACTCTGGAAATCACAAGTCTCATAATCTCATTTATTTCTCAGTGATTAAATTAGCATTTAAAATCTCAACTCGCCTATTCTAAGGATGTTAGAGCTCTGCTTTCATAGGCGTAGTTAGTAGGGTGGAGTGAAAATTTTTTTTTCTTAATATCTTGTTTGGATAGCTATAAAAACTTGGTAACACATGCAATTAGTAATGTGGCAAACAATTAGACAATTTAAAGCATATCTTGAGGTTCCACAATTGACCTAAAGTATAGGCATATTTCGATAAAAAAGCAATAATCTTTAAAAAAAACATTTTTTTATAAGTAACATATTTATGTTATGGTTTAAATTTTTAACAGTCTGTACATAACATTACAAGTAATAAGAACCATATCTGTGAAGGGAAACCACATGCAAACTGTCTAACATGTTTTTATAACTACAAATGATGTTGGGCTTTGGTGTCCAGTTTTGGCATTTTCGATCTCGATTCCAAGCGTGCTCTAATGAATCCGTCGCGTTTTTCTGGACCACACACCATTTCGGATGTAACGTTACTTCAAGTAATCGAATGATGCCTCCTCGAATGTCCGTATTAGTAGCTGTCCCATCACAACCTATTGCTTTTATGCCACTCGTGTCAACATTTCTTTTATTCAAATATGCAATCAACTCAGCCGTGATAACTTTGCTTGACCCTGCAGTTGGTGTAATGTGACCGAAATATGTAGCTCCTGGTTCGGCTATAATCGATATATGTTCTTCAGTTATTATTTTCCGATGAAATTTACCATCGCATTCTTTAATTTGGGTCATTGTATTGTCTTTTCTGCCGTCAAAATATAACCCAGTGATTGTGTTACTGACTTCGGCACATAATGCGCCACGCTTATTATAACGTTCTCGACGCACTTTACTTCTGTCAATCACTTTAGAAACATCATGTTCGTGGATTATTCCAACATCTTGAAGAACAGCACTGGCGATTCCTGCTGCCGCCCTGTCGGATACGCCATGTCGATCACACGCTAAAGCCAACGACGGTAGCTTAACTCTCATCTGCTTGTCATTCAATTTTCGCTGTTGTTTAATTTGGCTTATACAATCGTCATCAGAGTCATCATCGCCGGTATCCATTTCCTCTTCCATTCCAGAAATCTCGTCACAGACATCCGACTGTTTATCACCGATGTCATCAATGGCAGATTTGGTACACATCTGCCTCTGTGTCGACTCTTTACGGATATACCGCTTTTGTAATCTACTGGATTCAACCTCATCAACTCCAGCTATGATCATACTGCGTGAACCCCGCTGATCTTCTAGAAAGTCACGTTCAATTGTGGGTATCTTTCTTGACTTCTCACAGTGACACTGAGACATACAAGAGCACTTGCAGGAGCAACTGTCAAAGAGTTTAATCGATTCATCTTTAAACTGCGATATTTTCTCTCTGTATGGTTCTGAGTCTTTCCTAGATTTATACGGCTTCAGCAATTTCATGAACATCTTGTGGTACACGTTCAACATTTCATGAACACGGCGGTGGCTTACATGTGGTATGGAAGCTTTGTCCCATATTTGTTCTACTTTCATTGACACTGTTTCTGCCACGTTGCGATGTGAAGGATCTTTATTGTTCAATTCGCATTTCAGTCTCTGCTTTGTCAGGTTGTAGAATTTCATAACATCTGCATAAGTCGGTAGTTGATTGTCGGGCATCTCGGATGGACCACCAAAGATGACACAAGACACTTTCTTTCTGGTTACAGCCATTGCAACTCTAAAAAGGAAAACCAGAGGCATTTTAAATCCATATTATTTAAATGCCATCAATGACTTCAATAATATGTTATAATATTACCTCTTATAATGAAGTATCGTAGTGGAGTAATTATTTATCACTAACAATACTACATACAGCGATTCAAAAAAAATACAATGTTATGCAATATGTATGCAATAATCCGTCTGAATTGACTCTAGAAACAGGAAGTGCAGCGTGTGAATGCGTAGAAAAGTGAACTAATAATGATCTTTTAGTTAACAGTAAGTAACGATAACGTATTAGTGGAAGCAAAAAGTTGCCAATTCCTTGTAATGAAAAGAACACCGGATAGCAAATACATTATCGTTTTCTTATCAATGGTTACATTTTAAACTTGGTTGTGGAACCTCAAGACATTATTTAAATTATTGTTTTTCTTTACAGAGTACTTCATTTGACCTCATAGCAAGTTTTTATAACTATCCAAAGTCTACTAAGTCAAAAAATTTTTTTTCGGTCATTTTCACTCCACCCTAGTAGTTAGGGGGAATATGTAAACGAGTGGGTAATATACTATAATTTCTATAACTTTGCTTCTTTAAATATGATCTTTTATTAAAATTAAAATTGTTTTTCCTTATTTAAAAGGCAGAGGACAGGGCGCCAAATTTTTAGTTCGCCTCTGGCGCAAAACATCATAGCTACGCCTCTGCTTGCTTTATTCGACTTGAATAACAAGAGGTTATTATTCCGCATTCAACACTTTGGCCTGGCAATATACCGACAAAACAATAAATAAACAGAAGGTCTTTATTTATTATAAAGCATAAATTGAAAGTATAAGTTGGAGAACACAAACCAAAGTCAAACGAAATAAGACTTCTTATTTTGACAGTTATTTTAACAAATGGATAAGAAGGAAGTTGCAAAAACTCAAAATTTATCAGTAGACAGCGAAATGAGGAATAAGAGAAATGAGAAGAGAACATGGTCCTTAAGGACTAGCCAACTCAACTTTTACTTTTCATTATATATTTTCTTAATTTTCCTTATTTTTAACACAGCTTTTACAACTGGGAATATTTTCAAAAAAATCCAATATTATTAATTATTTCATGTTTTAAAATAATTAAATTAATTAATTTAATTAATTGAAAAATATCTATTACAAAATTGTGTAAAATTAATTTTCATTGAAATTTATGGAGACAACAAATTCATATTTGTCCCACAAAATGAGGAACTCCATCATGTTCATTAACAGTAAATAATCTTATCGTAAAAAGAACTACAACAAAGGTAAATTTATAAAAATTTTCACAGAGCAGAAATTTTATAAAAATAAATATTTTGTGAACAGGATTTATTTATGTATTTCTCTGTAAATTGCCGGTGTGTCATCGATCGCTTGCTGGAGGAGCGCTCGTGAGCGAGTTTGTATGTACGTGCTTGTGTGCGCATGGCAACTAATACACACCTTTATAGGCAAGCGGATGTCTTTGCTCAATGGAGAGGTAGACAATTATTGTCTGCAACCAATCATTAGAGTAGAGATTTAATTGTTGTCTTTTTACACTGTACACGAAATCAATTTGATCGTTGGTACATTATTATGCTGATCAGATGTCCCGATGTATTATGGTCTCTTCTTTGGTTCATAGTGTGGATATTTTTCTGTTGGCCCGTTTCTTTTATTGTTGCATTTGTTGAAGTTTTAATCGTCCCATTTTGTGCTTGTGTCGATGGAGCAAAATCTGTCTGTGAAGTTTTAGATAAAGTTTTTAAAGTGAGTCAAAATTTTATTGTTTTTTTAAAGCTGTTCTGGAAAGAGAAATCAAGAATTTGATATTGGAGATTTTATTTCGTAATCAAACTTTGTCAATGAGATTTAGGATATGTTATAAGTTATACTGACAACTATACTTTTGCAGCCATATTGAAAATGGAGTCGATTACACACAATTTTGTAATTAAAATTAAATGAGTGATTAGATGAATCCCAAATGATATTACATTCATGAGGTTCGTTAAAAGAATCAAAATTTTTTACCAAGGAGGCCTGAGAATTAACTTTCAAAAGTACATTGGCAAATGACCTGAATACGTCATAGCAAGTCATACGATGATCATAAGACCCAAAACAACATTAAATATATTTTTTTGAAAGTTTCCATGGCGTTCATTATCAAGATCTTCTACCAGTGGCGCAAATGTCTTAAAAAAATATTTTTATCTTCGATGTCAGTGGCTTATAATGTGAAAACAGGCTAGGTAATTTGCTTTCCTAGGCTTGTCCTTTCATATACCAGATTATTCCTTGCTAATTGTCTTTTATTTATACAATCAACTACCAAATGAAAAACTTTTTAACCTTCAAAATTTTCCAAAAAAATAATTTTAACGCGTGAAGCACAAAATGGGTCATTAAAACAAAATTTATGAGAAAATATTGTTGGGGTATTCAAAATGCATGAAATAAAATATTAGAAATTATCAAAATCAATTAAAAATTAATTAAAATTCGAAACAAATAAAAATTCAGTATTTTTCGGGGGAAAGTTGGTAACCGGAGGCAAATGAAATTTTGAAGATGTATAAAATAATTTGAAATTGATGAAAGATTCCTAGAAAAGTCAAGAATCCAAAAAAACAAATTAATTAATGTTTGAATTGATTTTTAAGACAAACCCATAAATCAGGTAGAATCTAACCAAACGTCAGCTTAATGGATCAATAAATTCAATTTGGTAAAACAAAAGTAAATTTGAATAAACATTTTACCAAGACGGATTGTCAGTTTATTTGGGAGATAAATTTTTGAGAGAAGTGAAATTCAATATTGTGTGCTGCAAATTCTTTTTGAATTAAAAGAGAAACTAGAAATGAAACCAAGTTTTTATAAAAACCAGATTGTGTGGTGATAATAAAAGGGTGATATCCATTGGGTGTCTACTCTATCAATACCAGTTGTCAAGAGTATTCAGTTTTGTTTGAAATAAAGTTATTTTGTTAGGATTCGAGTTTTATTTGCTTAATTATTGAACACGAGGAGCAAGATCGAGAGGTAATTGCCGTCGAAAAATTATTAATATCCCATTAATATTTTGCCAGCACTATGTAAATCACCAATGGTTTGACCTCCTCCGTTCCTTGCCTTCCTTAGAAAAGGTTATTGATTGTAACTGTAAATATTACATGCATCTTGACCTCCTTCATTTGTTATGTTTAAATTTATTAATGTTTTGCAATAGAAATTAATAATTCGATCCCCCCTCCTCATTAATCATTTTAACAAATAATAAAATTATCAATTCATCCAAAAATTATTGAAATTTTATTTACAATGTAAGTTTTCAAAAATTTTTTTGTTGGGGTTGGTAAGAAAAACAAAAAAATTTACATATAAAAGGAAGGCATAACAAAAATTGGTAAAATCAATAAAAGTGAAAAAATTAATTAAAATTTACTAAAAATCAAAAATCAATATTGAAATCAATATCGGGTATGGTTGAACGTCAAATTGATAGACGAGTTCAGAAATAATAATGAAAATTCAATAAGGAGTTCACAGAGCAATTTAATGCGAAAGAATAAATAAATTAAAATTAATTAATCTGTAATGTAAAGCCCGAGCCAATGGGGAAACCCAAGCCCTGAAAGATACCCAAAGCGAAATGAGACCCGATCGATCAGATAAGAGAGGGAATATTCCGAGTGCCAATCTAGAGCAAATAAATTAAAATAATTTGGAAACCATTANAGGATAACAGAAGCTTCGAATTTCCAATATTTTTTTTTAACAAAACATCAAACTTAACTATCTAGTCAAGTTATAGTAAGCACAGAAAACTTAATACCTTCAACTAAGTTAGTAATCTCAATGTTGTATGCGAAAAAATGGCTTGTTGAACTTCCTAAAGTTTGGGCTAAACTATTTCCGTATTCACTGAGACCGAAAAATATTACAATTTTTTTTACAACACAATTTCACACAAAATCCTGAACAGATTAATTCCATGAAATATAAAATGAAAGATAAAGATAAATTTATTTATAAGTTGATTTTGTTTTGGAAGTTTTATTGTTGAAATGGGTAAATTTACCAAAAACAATTTCGCTGCCAGAGTTAAGAGAAATAAACTTAAAAAATAAAATCGTGAAACAGTAAGACAAATGTTTTTAAAAGTATTCAAATTTTTAATTTATATATCTTAGATACTAAAATCATAATAATAATAATAATAATAATAATAATAATAATAATAATAATAATAATAATAATAATAATAATAATAATATAATAATAATAATAATAATAATAATAATAATAATAATAATAATAATATAATAATAATAATAATAATAATAATAATAATAATAATGATAATAATAATAATAATAATAATAATAATAATAATAATAATAATAATAATAATAATAATAATAATAATTGTTATGCAGATTATGGCCTATCAACCTATTGAAAACATGATTTACATGCGGTCATTCTTTTCTACAAGACAAACCCAGCAATCGGAAGCTATACCCCCCGACGACCCCCAAGTATAAACAAATGCGGATTTCAGTAAAATTAGTTGGAATAATTCTCAAATTTATTTTTACGGGCTGTTATGATTTTCAATTATTACTTTGGTTGTCTTCTAGGAGTATTCTCTTTTGAATGAGAGTTTGAGTTGTAATATTATTATTATTATTATTATTATTATTATTATTATTATTATTATTATTATTATTATTATTATTATTATTATTATTATTATTATTATTTTTATTATTATTATTATTATTATTATTATTATTATTATTATTATTATTATTATTATTATTATTATTATTATTATTATTATTATTATTATTATTATCATTTTGATTTCAATATATGAGTTTTGGGTTGAAAATGTTAATAAATAGTTAATTTTATACGCTCTTGCTTTTCCTATTCAACCTATTTCATCTTTTCGATCACTTTCCAAAACTGAAATTATTGGTAGCAGACCTCCCCATTCAATATCTTTTGTTGTGTCTTCTCTCTTTTGCCGTCCTACTAAAACCTCCGCCCTCCTTTCAAAATAATGTCATTTATATTATTTGAATAAAATATATATAAGAAAAATAATTTAAAAATTCTGACATTTTTATAATATATTTTTAAATTATTATATGTTTACGATGTAATGGAACATTGTTCATTCTCATATCTATCAAAGATCTTGCAAAAGTATAATGATTTGAGCCATTAGTATTTGAAGCTTCTTCATTGGTGGTCGATATGAACGGATTACTTATACCTTCACAAGTATTCTGGGAAATTCGGTTAAGATATTTAGCGAAATCCCCATTAGATTGCTCTAATTCCCAATAGTTAGATATCAAGTCTTCGATGTCATCATACGCTTCATGGAAGTCAGATTCTTCTAAACCTTCATCTAAGTACCAAAAGATGAATGCTTTGCGTTTCAAAAGTGTGTTGAAAGCTCTAGTGAGATTTTTCCAAGTGTGCTTAATAGCAGGACTGTTTGATAAAAGGGAAACCGTTACATCCGGCTGGACCAGATTCTTAATCATAGAAATCGATGTTTGCACCGAAGACACTTGGAACTTGAAGCCAGATGGACACCAATCGACAAATTTTATCTTCCTGTCTTTTTTCAACTTTTGAATGGAATTGAGAAAGGAATTTTCAGAAAATAAACCTTGGAAATTAACCAAAATCGAAATGTAAAGAAAGCTGTGACAAGGAAAGGAAACGAGAAAATTAGTTTTATTAAATAAATTGTTTGCAATTAAGTCCAAAGGGATTTTGGCTTCGATTTGGGAACGAGGCATCAGTGGAGATAAACTTGGGAAAGAAAAATGAATTCTTGGGAATGGTACCAGATTTGTGTGAGTTTGTGTCATACTGTAAGGATGGGAAGTTATCGTTCCGAGACATGAAGATAAAATACGATTTATATCCGAAAAGTTTGGAGTTGGAACTGATAGAAAATTCTTTTCAATTTTGAACAATTGATCATTGCTTGCAATTATACCTAAGTCAATAGGGTCGAATATGTTATGAGCACTTAGAATTGAGTTATAAGGTTCAACTGTTGCTAACATATGCCCAGTGTTAGGGACTACAAAATAGTTCGTTTTTGAAATTTTGACATAGTCCAATAACATCATCTGCATCAGAATACAGGATAAACCGGACCCCGTCCCTCCTCCTGTTGAATTGAGTAATATTATCCCATCCGGACAGTCTATAGCTTCCAAGATCAGTCGTATTTCATCGACGCATTTATCTAGATAGTTGTAAGAATATTTAATCATTCCTCTAGCAAAATTGTTTCCAGCATCTTCACAGGAGCTTATTAGCTTATGAGGATTGTAAAGATTTCGATAAGCACCACATTTTATTTCATCTGAACAGTAGAATAGCCTACATTTTACTTTCATCAAATTTATCAATGCAATAAAAACTGTTTTGCGGTGCAGAAAAAAAAATATTATATATATATATATATATATATATACATATTATAAGAACTTCTTTCGATTTTCATCTCTGATTTCCTTTCCATTGATATTGTATTTCAAAAAACTGACTATGAATCAGTAAAGATATCGATATTTTTTAATATTCACGAATTTTCGGCACAGCCTTTTTCTTTGGTCATGCACTTTACAAAACTTAAAATATTTATAGGAGACCTCCAAATATATGTATAGGGGCCGGCAAAAGAAATTCGTTTTTCTTGGTCGATGAAATCTTATCAAAATCGAAAAAAATACAATTCAAAACATTTATTTGTGAAAATTGCATGAGCAAGTATACTAAAAGTGTAAACTATATCAAAGCCTAGAACTAGTCTCGGTAAGCTTCAGTGACACTGTGAAGGTGACGTGTAAAATTTTGAAACTCGCTTTTGAGTTTGACCTCTGATGTTGACTCCAAATATGAATTAGTGATGTTTTTTCCACGTCGATAACATTCGTAATTCCTGAAGATAAAGCGATCCTTGAGGTTTGTGTCGGGCGAGTAGGCCGGCTGCTTTAATCGAAACACACGGTGTTCTTCAAGCCAAAGTCGAATCAACTGTGCTACGTGATGTCTGGCATTGTCATACTGAGTGACCATTTCCCAACAGGTAGTATTTTTAAAAGTTTGAAATCATTTTCTGTAGAAATGGTAGGTATCTCTCAAAATTGAAAGATCCACCGTTGTGAATAAGTTCGAAATATGTGAGTGATTTTGCATAGTTACTGACAACAATAACCAGAACTTTGTGATCAGATTTTTTCCGTCTAGCAATAGTTGGACGATCACCTGTGCTTTCACTTTAACACGGTTGCATTCTTTTGGAGGTAATTCTTGAAAGTAAATCCATCGATTAAATTTATCTTTCCCTTCAGGCCTTCTTGCCTTATAAACATTCAACATTTCTTGACAGCAAGTGATTCTGATTCTCTTGTTGTTATCAGTCAAAATGTGAAGAACCCATTGCTGCAAAGGGACTTCTTTCCAGGTTCTTGTTTCAATTTGCGGAGAACACTCGTTCCTTCAATGTCTGTGACTCTTGAAATGGCTGGACGGCTTAAGTGAGAATCTTCCTCAATCATTTCACGCACAATTATGATATTCTTTTCTGCTGTGCTCGTTTTTGGTCTTCCTGAACCTTCTTTTTGCTCAAAGAGTTCGCTGTTCTCCAGCAAACTCTTTGGTAATCTAATGTACTCTCCGAAGGCTAACGACGTTCTCTACACCCCAACTTTTGACAAGAAAGCAGTTGATTTCGGTAGCAGAAACGTTATTTCGTGTTAAAGTTGCAACAAAGAGAAATATGTCACATTGCTTTGCCTTCATCTTTTATGCTAAATCATTTAACCAACTCTAAGCAATTTGTTTTAATTTAAATCTTAAACTTTCCAGTCTTGCTAATGATCTGCCTTAGAAAATTTACCTAAGAAATTTTAACCTTGATCTTCAGATATTTTCTGTTTGATAAAAACAAAGGTTTTTTGCCGGCTCCTATATATATATTTCGCTGGACTTTGCGATGCAACCTTGAAGCATTTAAACATTTCATTTTCATATCACTTTAGATTAATATATTCTAACAAAACACAAATATAAAAATTAAATTTATTAAATGTTATTTTTGAGTAGAACAGTGAAAGTAAAGCTGTTTTGTTTAAATGAAAGGATATATTAGAATTTTTTATTAAGTCTAAAAAATAAATTATTTTAAAGTTTTGTTATTTTGTCTTTTCGTATTTATAAAATTGATCTATATATAAATTGTTATAAGAACTTTTTTCAAATTTCACCACTGATTTCTTTTCCATTGACATCGTATTTATTAAATAGCTGGACTATGAATCAGTTAATATATCGATGTTTTTTTGATATCTTTACTAATTCATAGTCAAGCTTTTTAATAAATATATAAATTGATCTAGAGTCGAAAAATGATAAAAATTAAGGAAGTTATAATTGAAAAATTGAAATTTAAGAAATTTGAATAAATTTACTTATAAATGCCGGATCAGTATCAATGAGAAGAGTTCGAGCTGTAGACTTTTTATCAGATACTATGTCAAAAAAACGATCGAAGATGACATTTTGATCATCATTAACTGAAAAATGAGAACCAGAAATTGCATTTCCGTCACTCGTTAAACCGTTTTGAAGGCATTGAAGTTCCCAAAACGCATTTCCCATTTGATTGCCACATTGTCCCACTTGAAGGAAAATTAATTTTCTTGACTAAACATTGTAAACAAAATTGATCAAAATTCTTTACTTTTTTACCTTGGGATTCGTGTAGCCTGTAAATGACGTGCCAATGTTTGCTTTGATTTAGGTGAACGGAAAGGAAATGTATTTTTAGTTATTTTATGAATGTACATTTGGTAATTTTAAAAATTGCAGTTTTCAAAGCAAAATTGTAAAATAGTTTAAAATGGATAAGTGCTGAAAAAGGCTAGGTAGTTGGAGCATGAATGTCTAGCCATTACTGTAAAATGTGTGAAAGTGAAAATTTACACATAAATGCACTTTAAGCATAACTAAGATGCATTTCAGTAACGACTGTCCCTTCTAACCAATATAAAATTAACTTTTCCCTCGTATATTAATGATGCTTTTGTTATGCTTGAAATGAGTGTTACGACATACACATTGGAAAGAGTACTCAATATGAGTTCAAGAGCATATCAGATTGAGTGGAAACAGAAATATTATTGAAAATTATAAGGCATGCAACCTGAAAAAACTTTGTCCAATTTTAAAGTGTTATCTAAGAATTTCAAAGTGTTGAAAAAGTATTACTTGTGAGACTGATGATAAAACCATTGAACCATAAATAAACATACAATTACATTATTGAAATATATTTTGAGTTTTGGATTATTTTAATAAATAAATTTTATTCAATTCTGGACAGCTGTTACTGTTGATTATATCTTCAACTGGAATTCCCATACATTTTAAAGGTTTGCTACGATATTTCATGAAATGCATATCTTTATAAATTGTGTTGAAATTCATTAAATTCTTAGATTTGTGTTCACAAGATTGAATTTGTCCACTGTGATTCAAAAAAACACATACAAACTTTTGATTCATCAAAATGCACCACTGAGATACGTTTCTATAATAATTCTATTTAGACTTTTTAGATAAAAACAGATCACTGAAAATTTTTAAAAATATATTTTTAATGAAATTTTCAAGAGTAGATGAATTTGGTTCAATGTCTTTTCAATCCAGATTTGCTTTCCTGAAGAAAGATCCTCATATTGAGGTCAGAAAAAAAATTACAAAAATTATTTTATTTTTATTATTCGGGGATTTTTCCCAAAATGTTTTAGAAAAGTACATATTTTTGGTAATTCATTTATTTAATTATAATTAAAAACATATCTGACTCACATTTTTTCGAAAATATTCCAAAATACTTGTCATAAAATATCAAAAATCCCTGAAAATTAATTAAAAATAATTTATAATTATAATGTTGACTAAAAGTAAAATTTAAGAACTTGAATAATGATCTCATATCTCATATGGATCAAAATTCAAGACTTAAAATTTACTTAAAATTAAATATCTTACCTGAAATGGCTAAAATAAATTTCCAAAAAACATTCATTATTGTAAGCAATTCAGTAAATGATAAATGTAAATTGATGAAGATGATTAATTGGTAAATTGGTGAGTGAAATGCTTTACACGCCAACCACCACTATAGACAATGTATCTCAGTTTTGTTTGGTGTAAAACTGCAAACAATTGTAAACGCACACAAACAAAAAAGACACACACACAACAATTCAGCATCTGCATAATGTCACAGAGCACAAAGAATAAAAAGACACCCAACGACACACGCAACGGATCGATATAATAATTGTGTAATAATTTTTATTGAATTTCCTTATGCCTGATAATGGCAGTAGAGCTGTCGAATTATATTGCAAAATTAGATTTTAAAATGGCTGTTCTTTAATTTATATTTATTTATTATTAAATTTTAATCATACAGTGGCACAAATGTACAATGTACAAATTTACAAAGCTGTAAGAGTCGCATTTCTGGCAGAATCCAGAATTCTTTTTGGTGCGATGTCATTTTCGTCATTAGATGGTCCTTCTTGCGGTTCCTGTTCAATGGCTAATAAATTTGAAACAATTTCAGACCGGTTAGATTTGGTAATGAAATCCATAATTAATAACTGACGTGAATTTCTGGTTAAATTTTTATAATCCTCTTCATATTGGATCAAGAGTTATTAATATTTCACTGGAATTGCAGAGCTCGTTCAACATTCGGCCAGTTTGTAGAAAGTGGTTACCAAATTTTCGCACTAATTCAAATCCTTGGCGAATTTTCTTTGCTGTAAATACAATTGATTCAGACTTCTTCGTGAATGTCATCGTCGCCATCAATTGTATTAGTTTCATCAACAATATTAAGTAAACCATTCTCATGCCAGTTCTTCATCGGCCATTAATATATGGCTCAGTTAAATCCTCAAATCCTTCTCCTCCCAGTTTATGCACCAACACCGTTATCTGGGAGTATTCATGTTCGCAAAGTAAAAACTTCACTTTGAAACAAGTTCTGCCACATATTTTCCCAACATACATTGATAGTCGATCGTTTAATCTTCATATATGTCAATCCAATGTGCTTAATAAAATCTAAAATCGTACATTTTGCTGTTTTGTGAGACTCAATCAAAGAGCTTCTTTCCGGCATTTTTTCCCAAAATAATCCGGACTCATCAGCATCAAAGACCTGATTCGGAGTATAGGAATTTTCCGCAATAATTTCAGCAAATCACTGCTGGATAGTTTTTGGGAGCCTCTGAATCTGCAATGCCAGTTCGCCCTTTAATTTCAGATTATGTAATGTATGTCTTTGTTTAAATCTTTCAAACCAACCACGGCTTGCTAAAACTGACATTTTTTTTCAGTTGCAGAAGAGGATAGTAACTGATGGTAACTATGGTAACTGCTTTCATTTGTTTGGATAATAGTTTGATATTTTTCAATTTAAAAATATTGTCTACTTACAGATGTAAGTAATTATTAATGATTATTTTACATATTAATGTTGATTACAAACGTGCGTACAACGGTAATTATATAGGGGTAATATTATTTGTGCTCCAAAATATATTTAATTTGGAAACTAAAAATTCGAGCTTGTGCTTTAAAAGGATTTTAAAGATTACATAATTATTTTAATATAGCTGTTGTTTAAAACGAATAATAATTGTAATTAGATGAGATCCTAAAATAAATAATCGAAAGCTTAAATAAATGAAATGGAATTTTAAAATTATTAATCTTAATCCTTAATTAATTTTTTAATATATTTTACAGCTCACTTTTATTTATTTAAGAGCACAGGTAATATTAGAGCACACTTAATAGTCACCCAATTATATATGTTTACGAAAACAAACCAACTCATTTCATACCTTTATAAAGATGAGTTTATAAATTTAACATCATTTAAAATTTTCGATATTAACTTGAAAATAAAAATATGGCCTAAGAATGACTAAAAATGATAAAAACCTGCATGTGTTGAAAATGAGTAAAAGATCACCGGATTGGAAATATTTAAAAAAATGTCAAAGTGATTAAGCTCAGTGTAAAATAATAGCCTGTGGAAGGAAGGGGGTAATACCACAGCAATTACACCGCATGTGAATGTACATTTCATTCTTTGCCCATACATATGGAGATTATATATTAGAATTTACGCCTGTTTTGTCACTATTAAAAACCTTTTTCTGGGTAATTTTGTAACCCTAATTCTTACGATCCAAACTACAATTAAGTTTCATTTTACATTATTAAAAAAGAAAAAAAATTACAAATCTTCATTTAACTTTTTTACTACCTTAGAGCGGAGGGTTTAAAAGATCATCCCCATAAAGTGTAAAATTCAGGTTTTCAAATCACGATATCGCAATGAATGCCCCCTCCCCCTCTATAGTGGAATGAGAACTTTCGGAAAAATAAATTAAGCCTGCAAAAATCGCGTAAAAATTATTCGACGCCACATCAATTAGGATTTATTAAAATCATATAATTTAATAAAAACTTACCATAAATAAATTAATTAATCCAAATCAAAAAATAAAATATTGATTGAAATATTAATTAAATAAATGTCGTAATTAAAAGTAAAAGTTTATTACATATAATTCTCTATGTATGCCTGTGAATGAGTGATTATGGATTAACGCTTAATTAAAATCACCAATGGCAAATTTTATTATAACTTTTAATTTTGATCGATAGGATGACATTTTTATTTTAAAGTTATCTGAAAATCGGCTTTTCTCTATCGAATGATGCATAATTTGTCCAATATGGACCATCTATTCTTGCTTAACTGTTATCTACTATATAATAATTCGTCATTTTTGGCGAGTTGTGGCTAATATAAAATATTTCATTAATTGATTTTGTTATTAATTCAATTTATTAAAGAACACTAGGAGTCAGTAATTAGTCAAATAATATTATTTCTTAAATAAAACTTAACTGTCACTAGTACATTAAAAGTAAGAGCTGTTATGAAAACACTAAAATAATTGAATAAAAACTGCATTCGAATGAAACAAGAAATTGGGTTCCCATCCATAAATCATTCACATATCACTGAAGAATTCAATTTGCAATCCGCTTCTACCCAGGAATGCGAGTGCAAAGATTTCACCCGGTAGCAAATGCCCGAGAACAAATAATCCCTGGAAAATAAAAATAAAATCTTATATAAAAATGGAAATAAATTGCTTGAATGTAATTTTGCTCAAACGATCAGTGAATGATATTTCTCTTTCCATATTTGAAGTGTCGATCCAATAACTTTCAATTTCGAATGAACCCCCAATTTTAAAAATTAATTTCTTAATAAATAAAATAAATGAATTAAAATTTTAAATAATAAATAAGTTACATTGGTAATTTCGTTTTGAATTTTTATCACTTCTAAGCCTTCTTCTTTGCAAAATGCACTAGCTTGTTGGTAAGTAAACTCGCCTTTTGCTAATACAATGCTGAGTTTTGGAGAATAAATGTCTATGAAGGTTAAAAACCATCACAAACCGATGAAGAATAATAATATATGACAACAAGTATTCAATAAAAGTTTGCAGCTTACAAATTTGGGAGTGCGATAAAATTATAATAGGATATTTGATTGCCAGTGTTAATGATTTTTCAGGTGGTCACAAAATGGGCAATGTCGAACATTTATGTTAAATATAAAAAGAAAATAATGATAAATAGTTTAAAAACGATTAAGTTAAAAAAAATGAAATAATGTTGATTAATAAATGTTGAAGTTAAAAGATTATAAAAATTAAAAATTAAAAACGATTTTTTAAAAAAAATTTAAAAAAAATTAAAAAAAAATTATAACTTATTTTCATTTTTTCCTTGGTTTTCTTCATTTGCTTTGGTGTTTTATTCTGAATTCTACTGCAAATGACATTTGTCTTGCTGTTACAGTCACGGTCATTCCACCTTCCCTTTATTAACCCTTCCATTGCTATGCAATCTTCATTCTTCAAATTGTTTGGTTCATTAATATTAAAATTTCTACAACGATTTTGATATTTTTATTGTTTCAAACTTTTTATTAATCATACGTATATTTTAGTTTCTTCTTTTTCGAATTAACAAATGTTCCTTCTTTTTTAATGTCATTTCCGTCGAGCCACATGGCGCCGAAGTTATATGCGGAAGCAATATCTGCCATCATTTTCTAAGGAACTAAAAATGAAATATCAGAATCGTTAATATAGTCTTACATTTGTCTGCGAGTCCTCTATTCGCAATAAGTCATATCCGAAAAGTTTGCACATAACTTGGGCGGTATCGAAGTTCATAGTTCTTTTAAATATGAACAGATCAATATTTTTCTGGGCTTTAAAAAAGGAATCTCAGCACTTTTACTCAAAATCTTAAATCTTACCTTCTACCTCTTTTACATTAAAGGTGCTTAATAATAACCCTATCAAAAACGTGAATAAAATTCTCATTTTGGACATGTTATTATTTAGTACTTATCAATGACTACTTATATGATAATATTGTTTATTGTTTACTGTGTAATGATAAATATTTATTAAATGAAATACTCGTTACAAATACAATAAACAAATACAATACATTTAAATCATGTTGCACTTTTATACTAAAAAAATAGTTTTTTATTAAAATGAACTTAATTAATTAATTAATTAATTTGGACAATATTTTAATGATTTATATTTATTAAATATAATACAATTCTTTCGTTTGTTTGTATATTACGTTTGTCTGTCCTTGAGCGAATAAAAACATTTAAAATTCTTTGTTTAGAGAATTAAAATGATCTCCGTTAATTGGCATTGAGGACGCGTAAAATTACCCCAAATTAAAATTAGAAATTCCAAATGATGAATATTTTTGTAAATTAATCTTCCTTTTGTATTTAACATTTTGTGCTTTTAATTGTCCAGTTCTACTAGAAGCTGACTTGTGTACAAGATGATAATAGTTATATCAGCAATCACAATCAATAATAGCATGTGGCATAAAGAAATTTTCAATTGAAATCGATTGTTTTTTGAAATAATTTTCATTCAAGTTTTATAATATTTCTTTATTTTAGAATTCAATGGGGAGAATTTCCTTGATTTTTATTGGAACTGAATTTTAGAATTGATTGAAAATATCGTTTCATAATTTTTTTCTTCATATGAGATTTCTATAATAGCGTCCAACTGGTCACTGTACACATATCGCTATAGAATGCTAGCTAAAAATTTTGGGCCCCTATGCAATGAGTCATAGATGGGCCCCCCTATACTGCATATACAAGTGAAATAGGTGCGGAGCAATATAGCGCCGCAGGAAAAAAAATTTTAGCCCCCTTTGGAAGCACAATTAAATTAGACCAGGATTTACCAAACTTTTCCTTTGACGGAACACTTCGTAACTCTCGAAATTTTGAAAGCTATTACTACTGGAAATGAAAGATTCAGATATATCTACGAACGCCACCTCACTATCTAAGTCAGTGGTTCTTAACCTTTTTGGAGGTACCGAACCCCACCAGTTACATATGCGCATTAACCGTACCCCTCCTAATTTGAAAAATAAAAATTAGATTTTTACAAATTCAAAACATGGTATATATTTATATATAGGTGTACAAAATGAAAAAAAAACAAAGATCAAAACATTAAATTTTAATGGTTAAATCAAAACATGAAACATATTAATTAATATTTACTTGAAATGAGTGTGACTTCTGCTGTTGCCTTTCAGAAACCAATTCAGAAATTCGCGGCTTTACCCTGGCAAGTGCCACTCTCATGTCATTTTTACAACAAAGTCTATTCCTCTTCTTCGTTTTTATATCCAGCATCTTCGAAAAGGATTGCTCGCAAAGATATGTTGTAACAAACGGTATAAAAATCTCCAGAGCTTTCTTAGCAATAACAAGATATGTTTCCATTTGTTGACAAAACTTTGAGAGTGATGTTGTTCTGAAGAGTTGCTGTTGAACCTGGCTCTGCCGAATTTCAATGATTTCATTAAGGTATTCATCATTGATGTTGACTGCTGTCTCAACACTAAACGTGAACGGCTGTTTCACCCATGCTGGATATGACTCTGTTGTAGGGAAATACCCATCGAGGGAGTTTGCAAGCTCATCTAAATGCGTGACAATTGCTCGCTTCAGTTCCGCGGGTATTTCAGGTACATCTTCGTTCTTATTTACACAGTCGTCTAGCAGGGGAAAGTTTTTGAAAAGCCTTCAGGCCTTCTTCCGCTTCGATGATGTTGACTCCACCGCCATGCATCTGTTTATTAAGATGATTGAGAGCTGCGAAGATATCAACCATGTACGTTAAAATGAGAATGAACTCAGAATTTTTGAAGCAATCTGGATGACAATGTTGGTGCTCTTGCAAAAACTGGGCTAACTCCACACACAAGGCAAAAACACGATTCAGCACCTGTCCACGGGACAACTACCGAACGTTAGAATGGTGCAGAAGTACCTCGAATTCTGATCCCATTTCATTACAAAGCTCCTTGAAGATGCGGTGCTTCAGAGCACTATTTCGCACATAGTTCATGCATTCCACTATAATTTTTAATACTTCTGCCAGTTTGAGAAGCAAGGTTTTTGTTGCCAACGCATGCCTGTGTAGATGCGTAACAATGCGTAACAATGATGTGTGGTGCATCAACTTTCACTAACGCACCAAAACCAGAATTTCTTCCCAACATGGCTGGAGCTCCGTCCGAACAAACTGCAGAAACCATATCCCACGAAAGATTGTTGTCTCTGAAGAAGTCATCCACAAGTTCCTTCACATTGGCTGCCTTAGTTGTTGTTGTAAGAGGCTTACAAAATAAAAATTCTTCCTTTATCTCGTTGTGTTTCACATAGCGCACGAATACTGCAAGCTGGCTTAAATTGGAAACGTCTGTGGTCTCGTCAAGTTGAAGGTTGAATTTTGCCGGGCTTGAAATCAGATCTGCAACTACTTGAGCCAATATATCTTTGCTCATGTTCTCTATTCTGTCGCTTATGGTGTCATTTGAAAGAGGAATTGGGGATAACTTATATTCAGCCGCTTTTCCCAGCATGATATTCACCATCTTCAATATAGCTGGTTTTATGAGTGTTTCACCAATGATGTGTGGTTTGCCTTGCTTTGCGATCAGGTAAGCAACTTCGTACGATGCTGTGAGGATCGGTTTGTTGTTGTGTACAAAGCCGAGTACAGACAGAGTAGCCTTCTTATCAAATCTGACTCTCTTCACCTTGAATTCAGCGAGCGTTATGCTCTTGTATTTTCCATCTCCATGCAACTTAAGGAAGTGTTCTCTTAGTTTTGCCGGCGCTAGACTAGAATTACTCAACTTGGCATTGCAAATCATGCAGCAAGGATGCTGACTCTCATCACGTTCCGTTATACATGTGAATCCATATTGTTCATATTCATCCGACCACTTTCCTTTTTGCTCGACATAGTTAGTGCGAAGGGATTAAATATTAAAATATTAAGAAAGGTATCACACGACGTAAGATACAGAGAACACACCACTAATCTGTAAGATAACTGTGTAATGTCAAAAAATGAATCGTCAAGATGACGGCTATATCGTGACCATAGAATTTTGCCGTTATGAAGCATAGTGTAAACATGTTTTTTATATATTTTAAAGTAGGTAGGTACTGACGATGCACGTAAAATGTCTATGGTCATTTGCGGCGACCATCACCACGAATCATATAAGTCGGGGGTCTTGACCTCCACCTAACCCCTATCGAACCCAGGTTAAGAACCACTGATCTAAGTCATGTCAGTTTTCTTATAAAAAATGTTTGTTTAAATATTAGGTAATTTTCCGAAGGAATCAACTCTGAATCTGGCTCTTCATGTTCAGTAAAATGTTGTTTAAAATAGAATAGTTTTAGTGAGCATGATTTGTCGGAAATTTGTAATAATTCGAAAAAGGCTAATAATCACAAATAAAACCACGCAAAAGTCAAAAGTAACAGTGAGAAACGGTGACTGACATTGTCCCAGATGGTCTACAAAATGTGAGTAACATATAATCGACATGGTCAACAACGTGCTACAACTTAGACATGGATTGAGGGGTTATGTGATATACTCTTGTTAACTAAATTTATAGTGATTTATCGTGATCATTTTAACCCCAAACAAAAGTCAAGCTAAAGGTCTCATTTTTATTTATTTATACCACAAAATATGGATTGAATGAAAAGTATTATTGTAGGTCACTAGAACACTAATAATATTTTGAAAAATAATAATAATTTAACTTTGAAAAAGATGCTGGTCCTCAATTATTCATATCTTTAAAAGTAATGATGATAATAAATATATCTATAGCTCATTCAAAGGGTCTTGCAGTGGAGTTTAAAATGAGCCATCAGACAATATAATATAATGATAGAAACACTAACATTTTGCATGATCAAAACCATATTTATTTTTATACATTGTGTGTGTGTAATAATATGTTAAAGTTTTGCCTTGAATATTTTTAGCAGTACCTTTGTGAGTAGTACCTTTGTGACCATTACCCTTAGGGGGACAGAATAGACTCAGACTATATATGATATAATGCAAAGTATGTGCAATAATTTTATTCTGTCAACTTTAGCGTCAAAATAAGTTTTTAAAATATATTTAAATTTTAAAATACCGCAACGTAATATATTAAAAATCATGTGTCTTCGTTAAAATGTCTTTGTTACGCAATAGTCATGTGTTATATAATACACCTTTGTTACACAATAGTTCTGTATTATATAATATACCTTTGTTACGTAATATGTCTTTGTTGCGTAATATATCTTTGTTACGTACTATGCCTTTGTTATTTAATTTAAAAAAAAATTAAAAAAAAACACCCCATCCCCCTCCCGGTTTATGAAAAAATAGAATTTTATGCCCAAAGACAACAAGAGTTAGAAGCAATCAGTAGTAAGAAGTGAACTCTCTAGTAACCCCTCTACCCCTCCCAACCCTGCTGACCATAGCATAACGGCTCATTTCATTGAACTAAAGCATGAAATAAAGGAAAACTATTACGAATGTTCATTTCCTAATTTTGCAAATAATTTAAATTCAACAAATAAGATATCAACAATGGAGGAAAGGTAAATAAATTTTGACAGAAACATTTCAGAGATTGATGAGCTTGTTTTCAGGAACAATAAGTGAGCAGTCCAAATATTTATCTATCCGTGATTTGTTGATAATTCTAATAAATAAACAAATGTCAATCATAATATTATTCTTCATGATTAGGATATTATTCCTATCATTTGCATTCGCTACTAAGCTAATGGGGGACCCAACTAGTTACATGAGATGTGGATCAAATGCCTTCCGCAAGAATTTAATATATTTTGCCTTGGTCAACGATACGTGTTACATTCCATCTGCAGCATCCGCGCAGTCGACACTCATGCCAAATGGAAATATTTATAGGAGAATCAGCAGCACAATGACATTACTGAGATTTGTCAATGGCAGCGGTGTTTACCCCCCTGATTACCTTATCAAATATGATCAACCCGTCCTTGCATGGAGTGAGAGATAGGAAAGGTAATTATTCAGAGAATTACAGGAGCATCCTTCTAGATGAATGGAGTAAACTGCGGCCAAGCAATATGAATGTCTCAATTAGAGATGCTGATGATGTAATTGTTGGGTGGCTATATTTTGCCGTTCGTAGCAGTGATGATATCTCATCGTGGTTTATTCGTGATAATTTGCTGAATTCTTTTCCTTGGAATATAAATATTTTGAAAAGTCAATCTTATAATTTCTTTAGCATCGTCGGTGACAGAGTCTTATTTAGATCATTTTTCATACATTGTTTATATGGGGGATGCCACAGTTGATGTTGGGGTTCTGATGACATTTGATGCACCAGATACATGCGGATACGGACTGACATGGATTTCTCCATCAAGCAAATATCCCCAGATAATATATGCAGTGATGAACGGCAGGCCGGCACTATACAATGATTATGTCCGACAAGCAAAGTCACTGGAGATTATTGGAGTATATTCACATAATGTCAAAATATATTCTTGATTTTGCTGACGCATAAATTTAATAATAAAAACAAAATTTTTTCATAAATTGATAGAAAATACATACATACTTAATTAACTCAAAATTATGTACTCATTTGTAAGGTTATAGTTGTTGATACTTCCGGATGTTATTCTGTGTCATTTATTATTATTATCTGTGCATGCCTCGAATGCTGCACACAATTTTTCTGTCTGTAGTAGATTGAATTTGGAAATGGTGTTTAGTTATATATTTCTCAATGTTTATGTGTGCGTGTGTCCTCCTATGTACAACCTCATTTGACATATATATTTCACCAAATTTTTCAAAGTTACTTCTAATACCAAATCTAAAAAAACTGAAAAAAACTTTCAAAATTAGATCAATATTTGTTAAAAAATTAATATTTGGGATAAATTAGGTTTATGGCCACCAGATAGCTACAACCAATTAAAGATGTGTTAATGCGTGTAATTAAATGTGTAATGTGTATCAAATATTCACGTCGTGATCGCCACTAAATTGGAGTTAATTGGATAAAATCAATTGAAATTCATTAAAAAATCATAAATTCCAGTTTTCAAGTAGAGGTTTAACAAAAAGACGCTAATAGTGAATTATTGTAAATAGGTAAACAGACGTTAGTAGAGATACAAAAGTTTGTTATAGAGAACTTTGAAGGTGTTAACTTAATTATAAGGTGAGTATATAAGATGCCCAGAAATTGAAGAAGCCAGGCTGACAGCTTCTGTTATATTTGTGGTGAACTGACTTTGAAAACGTGCAGATGAAGATTGACGCCACATGTGAAAAATTTGTACAAATTATACTTTAGTTGCAGGCTAGGAGATCAGGATAAGGACGGGTAAAGTGTGCCAGTTTACTGTCAGCATGGGCAAACAAGTGTGGTATTGGCCGAATAATCACTGCACAGACTGATACCTGTGGTTAACCGATATATCAGGTAGCAATTGTAAGGGTAAGAAGGCTATTGTCTGTGTTTATTCTGCATTTATTCTGCAGTTATTCCTTGCTGTTTATACCACCCAAGGAACCATCAAACAATTTATATATTTTTTAATATTTTAATAAATGTAATTATATAAAATAATAAAATATTCATGAGCATATCCGAAACAATTCAATTATCGTATTAACCAAATTTTTTTCATTTCCCATTGGTGGATATGTTGTATAAATAATTTGATGGAAACAAAATATTATTCACGATGATTGAGAAGGTTTTGATTATCCTTGGATGCGTTGCTGGAATGGGTGACGCAATCATTTACATGAGATGCGGGGTAAAGGCTTTCAACAGGAATTTAATTTATTTTGTCGTTGTAAATCATTCATGTTACACTCCGTCCGCAGCATCTGCCCAGTTGACACTCATGGCAAATGGGAATGTTTATCAGAGAATAAGCAACACAATAACATTGCTGAGAATTGTCAATGGCAGCGGTGTTAACCCCCCTGATTACCTATCAAATATGATCAACCCGTCCCCACATGGAGTGAGAGATAGGAAAGGTAATTATTCAGAGAATTACAGGAGCATCCTTCTAGATGAATGGAGTAGCCTGCGGCCAAGTAATATGAATATTACTATCCGAGATGGTAATGGGGTGGTTGTCGCATGGCTGGATTTCACAGTGTATATTACAGACGACATCACCTCATGGTTTTCTCTGGGCAATCTAATAGATTCTTTTCCTTGGCATATAAATCTCTTAAAAAATAAAACATATAATTATTTTAGTATAGTTGGAGACAGAGGATTATTGAGATCATATTTTGTCAATTTAGCATATGGGGGTTGTCAATTAGATGTTGGTGTCCTAATGATGCTTGATGGACCAGTTACATGCGATTACGGACTTGCATGGCTTTCCCAAACAATAAATTTCCCACAGATTATTTACGCATCAATGAATGGGCAACCAACAACGTATATTAATAACATCTGTCCTGCCCAATCATTGGAAATTATTGCAACGTATTCAAGCCGGATCGTTCTGTTTGCTTAATTGACATTTTTGTCTATGTTGATATGAAACTCTAAATTTATTTCATTAAATAAATTTTCTGTTTAGTTTATAAAAATAATAATAATAATAATAATAATAATAATAATAATAATAATAATAATAATAATAATAATAATAATAATAATAATAATAATAAAAATAATAATAATAATAATAATAATAATAATAATAATAATAATAAAAATAATAATAATAACAATAATAATAATAACAATAATAATAATAATAACAATAATAATAATAATAATAATAATAATAATAATAATAATAATAATAATAATAATAATAATAATAATAATAATAATAATAATAATAATAATAATAATAATAATAATAATACATTTATAAAAAAATCAGAATAGATAATATTTCATCTAAATCACTAGGTAAGCCTTTTCCACAGTGTTTATTAATTGAACATTATCGATCTAAAACATTTATTCTATTATTTTAAATGACCATCCCCCGGTATTACTCGCACCCCCCACCCCCACCCACCCCCCCACCACCACCCCCACACCCCCCAGGAATTAACCAGTTAGATTCATCTCAGAGCTTTTGTGTACAAAATTTATCGTATTTCTTTTGGATATCTTTAGGATTTGATTTTTAATATAATATGGGGAAATAAAGGAGAAATGTTGAGAGAACTCCCATAGTAATTACTAACATCATCATCCTTATTCCTCACTAGATATTGACATTCCAACATCCGTACAAGTGATGATTTGGAGAAACTGTCAACAAATATAATTAACAATAAAAATTATTTTTGACACAATTTTGGTCTCTACTGAATAATTTATGCTTTATTTTCTCATTCAATTCACATTTCATATTAATTTCATAATATTATTCCCATGGGCAAACAATTTGATACACAATTGCCTAATCTAAACCACACATAAACTTCTGTTGCTAAGAACCTTTTAAGATTATCCTTGCCCCCCCCCCCCCCCCCCTACTTCAATGAAGACGCATTAATGAGCGATTACTAGGAAATAATAAAGCATAAAATAAATAAAATATTCAAACAATAATTTTGATTATAAATTTATGAACTTCCCTTCAGATGAAATTTGTTTTTCAGCAGAATAAAACCACTGAAACATTTTATATAAACATTTTATCTATTTGGAATGTCGGAATTTATTTCTAGTTGTTGAAAATCTAATCTTTTCCTTTATTTGTTTTAATGGAATGTCATAATAATAATAATAATAATAATAATAATAATAATAATAATAATAATAATAATAATAATAATAATAATAATAATAATAATAATAATAATAATAATAATAATAATATAAAGTGATGATTTCTTGGTAGCAGCATTTCTTATTTAAAACAATAAAATGATAATTACGGCCACAGATGTTCTAATAATATGCAACCTTCGATGATAAAACCTTAATTTAAAAAAAAATGAAAAAAATACCGTAAACATTACTTCTGACCACTTGACATGCTCTATCAAGATTCTCCCCAACCAGGCTTGCCAGTTTTCCTATATGATATATCGGGAATTAATAAAAAAAATTAAATCCGCTTCTATATTTTGAATAATTAATTTATTACGCTCCTTACGCCAAGCGGTGGCCATTAAACTGAATATTCTTTCTCATATTGCATTCGAATGGGTATGGAAAAATGTAACTAACTATTTTATATAAATTTGCAGAATTATTATTTGATTTGAGAAACTCTAACCATTTATCGTTAGGAGATATATTGGGCTTGTGGACAAGTATGTATAAATTTAATTTGTATATTTCTTCATATAATAAGTCTTCATTTATAGCAATGTTTCTCAGACTTTTCTCGCTTCGTGGCATACTAAAAAATTTAAAAAAGCTCGCGGCACACCTGCCCAAAAATCAAATATTTTTACAAAATTTTTGACTTTCCAATGATATATACAAAAGGTACTTTTTAGTCTCTACTAATTAAATATGATTACGAGAGATTCTTATAAGGTAATAAAGACAATTCTTTGTAATTTTGATCTACAGAAGTGACTTTTTAGCAATAAAAAGCTAGATATAGTTTTTGTAATTTTTTTTATTACCAACTTTTTTATGGCGAAAAAAAGTCTCGCTGTCACACCTGGTTCAACCTGACGGCACACCTGGTTCAACCTCACGGCACACCCGGTTCAACCTCACGGCACACCCGGTTCAACCTGACGGCACACCTGGTTCAAACTCACGGCACACCCGGTTCAACCTGACGGCACACCCTGGTTCAACCTCACGGCACACCCGGTTCAACCTGACGGCACACCTGGTTCAACCTCACGGCACACCCGGTTCAACCTCACGGCACACCCGGTTCAACCTCACCGCACACTAGTATGCCGCGGCACACAGTTTGAGAAACACTGATTTATAGAATGAATATTAAATTTTTTAATTAGTTTTGCAATTGCATTAAATTCTACAGGTTCATTTAACCGTAAAGGTTTAAGTAGGGTAAATCTATTATTGTCGTCAAACTTAAACTATTTTTCTAAATAATTAATGGGAACGTCAAACAATATGTTAGCCTCGGTTTCGAATTGTTTTACTGCAGAATCATTATTGCATTTCAACAATTGTACCTAGCAAATGAAGCAGAAAATTGTTGATTTTGTTCTATCAATAAGTGATTGTCGCCCTTTATCCCTTATATCATATAAATCAACTACAAAAATGGAATGACTTTGCAATTTTGTAAGTGCTGGCTGAGAGACGGTACAAGTGTTCATTACAAATCTTAATATGCGAATGCGAGCTCGTTTTCGAAAAATTTTGTTTAAGTATAGGCGCTATTGTGTTTTGCGATAAAAAATAAGATTTCATTGGTTCAAAATTGGATATTAACCACTCAACTGCTGGTAGAAGGCTAAGCCATCCGGTTGGTACGTGCCGTAATGTCTCCGACCCTTTGATTTCTGCCTATTCAAAAAATTGCTTCAATATTGCCGTTTCCTTGGTAGATGAGCTGAATTCCTTGTAAAATTTCATAACAATAGAATCTATATCAATTCGGAGTTGATTCATCACTTTATTACAGGTATTATGTAATATATGGCCGTTACATCCAACCGGAATGATATTATCATTTAATTCTTTTAGTTCGATAAAAACATTTTGAATTCTACCAAAATTTGCAGCAGAATTGTCAGCGCAGAAGGACGATACGACAATATTATCAGATCATTCATTATCTAATGCAGGGGTTCTCAACCTTTTTAAACTCAAGGACCATTTCAAAATTATATGCCTCAGTGGCGGCCTACCACTGGACAGCCATTAGTGATTAGGTGGTCTGGGTACGAGCCCAGACCTGAATAAAAGGTTTATTGAAAAAATATATTAAAAACCAAAAACACAATTCTATCACCATGTTCATGGACCACCTAACTGCTCGACGCGGACCACAGGTTGAGAACCTCTGATCTAATGAATAAAAGCAAGTAAAACAGTTTGTATTCCGTTTTGTTTTGTAAAATATCTTAAAATAATGGGGAAAGTTTCAATATTGCCCTTGTTTGAAGCATCTGTACTAATTGAAAATGGCTCGTTGCTTTTCAAATTTTCTAAAATAAATGCTATCGATTCTGGTGCGAGAACATTAGAAACAATTTTTGACATTTTTGTTCTACCACATCTATATCTCAGTGCCGCATTGGAATCCGCTAAAATCCTGGACAATCACTAGAAATGTAACTATGGGAATGCATGACCGTGATATATGTAAAAGCAACCTCAGATATAACAATTGCTCATCTTGACTAAATTTATTACTAAAAATTTTGTTGAACTAGATGAAGATTGTATATTCGATTTATGGCCAACTAAATCATTTTCACTGCCATGACCAAATGATATTTTTAAGTTATTGAATGCTGTGTACGTAATGTGGTGATCTCCACATTGCCGCATCCAATCATACTTCCTCCACTGAGGATTAAACTTCACCATATATTTTACTTTAACTTCAAATGATATTATTTTCTCACCAATAGGAAATCAATGATTTCATGACAGAAATGAATAGAAATTATGTCAGAAATGCAAATCTATTGATAATGATTTGGTTAAACAAATTAATAAATATAATCATATAAATGATAAAATCAGAAATGATTTGTGGACATTCGGAACAGCTCTAGCATTCGCTCATTCCTTTCATATGATCCTTAAACCCTTGTGGCTGACCAAATGCTCCATAAGAGCCAGACCAGAGATAGTGAGAGACCTTCCAGGAACAATGAGAGGAAATTGAAAATGAGAATGAATCATTTGGTGGCCATATTAATAAAAACAGATCTTTGCAAAGATCTTGGAAACATTTAATTGAATATTATTGATCAAAGCACATTTATCGATATTCACAATAAATATATTTTAATATTTCCGGGGGGTTAAAAATATTTTGAGTTAATTAAATAGAAATAATTTGAATTTATTTGACAATTTAATTACATTTATTTGAATATTTTCTAGCTATTCCATTTACCAAATCATTAATTTCACTTTCTCATATGGAAAATGCCCTAACTCTATCAATGAAATTTCATGCGACTCTTTGGCCATGCTTTCTTGAAAGGCTCAATTCAAGCAATTCAAATGTACTTGATGGAAATGGAAATTCCTTGCTCCATATGGCAGTAAAATGTTTGCAGCCTGATCTGTGTAGGAAACTAATTAATGCTGGTGCCCAGGTCAACTCCATCAACAATTTAGGAATGTCGCCTTTGATTGCAATGTTTAGTGAAATTGAAATAAATATAAATGATGAAGTAATCAAAAATATTTACATTTGCTTGTAATATCCTTCATAGAAGCTGAATAAAATGATCGATATAACAAACATACTAACTGAAAGTGGCGCTGATGTCAATGCTAAATCAGCCAATGAAATCAGTGCCTTTCAATCTGCATCAATTATTGGGAGTGAAAAGTGAATATTGTATTTATCTTGTAAATAATAAATCATAATTTTTAATAAACATTTTTCACAAAATTTCAAAATCATACATTACCTATTGTACTCATTCAACCTTTATGGTGTTCACTAATATTGAAACTCGAGTATATAGATGAGAGAAGGCCTGTCCAATGTATGTGGCATTGCACCCATTGCATGCAAATTGATTAACGCGATTTAAACAACCTAACTCGGTTTTAGATCTAATAATAAATATATTGCGTACGTCAAACGAATTAAAGGCAACCCTATAATATCAAATGCCCAACTGATTATTTTTTATTATTTTTAAAAGTGCGCCTACTCGTTTAAAATGAAAATGAAATAAATATTTTATTTTTCTTTACTGCTTTCAAAATCAACTAGCAATCAAATATTAAAATATTATTAAAATAAAGAAAACCTTTCAGAAGTCATTCTAGATCATATGAAGGGACCATATATGTGTGATGGTCAAATATATATATCAATGTTGGGTGGGTACGTTCCAATTATTTCCAATGATTTCGCCTGACGGAGATAATTATTATAAATTGCGGGAGATCCGTTCAATTCAGCATAAAGGATTTGTGGATACTTGGTAGTGCTGGTCAGCCACGGCAATTGATAATTACAAACATCAGGGGCATCAAATACCATCAGGACCCCAACATCAACATCACATCCGCCATACCGATTATGTATGAAAAAAGATCTGTATAATTTTCTGTCTCCGATGATACTAAAAAAGTTATATGTATAATGTTTCAATATAGTTATATTCCAAGGGAAGGAATCCAGTAAATTACTGAGGGCAAACCATGAAAGGATATCGTCATTGTTAGACACCGAGAAATACAGCCATCCTACCATGGTATCGTTGACATCCCTAATTGTAATGTTCATATTGCTTGGTCGGTATCTATTCCAATCATCCAGGAGAAGGCTTCTGTAATTCTCAGATAAATTTCTTTTGTAATCCTTTACTCCATATGGTGACGGATTGGCCGTATTTGCCAAGTAATCAGGGGGGTAAACACCGCTTCCATTGACAATTCTCAATAGTGTTAAACTGTTTCCCATTTTTTGGTAAATAGTTTGTGTTACCAGGAGGCCTGATTGCGTGATTGCGTTGATTGCGTTGATTGCGTTGATTGCGTTGATAATACAGTTGGAGCATGACAAGAATTATTCACCATGGTAAAGTAACTAAATTTATTATTAAGGGATATTAAAGCACATTTTACTAAATCAGTTAGCCTCCCCAAATCCAGCAGAAAGTGCAAACAAAATGAAAAATTTCCCTAGCAGCCATTATTAATATTTTGTTTGTTTGACAATAATTTATACTAAATATCCACAAGTTATCAACGAATAAAATTAGATTAATTAATAATTTTATATTAATTATAATTAGCAAATTAAAATCTGAACTTTAGAACAATTTTATTACATATAATATTAATAATAATAATAATAATAATAATAATAATAATAATAATAATAATAATAATAATAATAATAATAATAATAATAATAATAATAATAATAATAATAATAATAATAATAATAATAATAATAATAATAATAATAATAATAATAATAATAATACTAATAAACTAATAATTTGAAGACTATAAATCGTTTTTATTATTTTAATTATTATTTTTTGTCAAGAACTGGAACTTTTGACTCTCAAAGCGACCTGCTAAACCATCAAAATAAACTTAGCTATCTTTAAATGACTCTGAATTGACCTTTCTCTTTAACATTTTTCTTGA
Source organism: Schmidtea polychroa (assembly GCA_959609185.1). NCBI lineage: Eukaryota > Metazoa > Platyhelminthes > Tricladida > Dugesiidae > Schmidtea > Schmidtea polychroa. The sequence goes on along the minus strand of CAUHTR010002728.1, from coordinate 12,233 downwards.
AGCCGCAATAAAGAACCTTATTTGATATGAAACTCGCCTCACCTTCAAATATTGACCCTGTTCCATCTTTACATATCTTAAAACGATTATTTCCACCTTTTAAATTTCAAAAATTAAATAAATTATTTAATATTTAAACCTAATTAAAAAATTAATTTTTAATTTTTTAATAAAAAAACGTTTTTTATATTTTAAATTTTAAATATTTTTTTTAATTTTAAATTTTACATATAATTAAATATTAATTTAAGTATTAATTTAGTTGAATGTTGATGGACGGTTTAAATTTTTTGATATAAAGAGTCTCAGCGGCTAAGCTTTGCAATGAGTTTTTGAACAAATCTTGTAAGATTTTGAATTTTGTGTCGTGTAAGAGTGGTGCTGATTTGTGCACTTTTTTCCAGTGTTCATATAATTGATAATTGCTGGTTTTTTGCTCTTGACGTGTTCGTTGAGTCTTGTTTGGAACGTTCTTAGTGTTTCGCCTATGTACGATGCGTTACATCTTGTTCAAGTAATTTGGTAAACAATGTTCTTTGAGAAGCAGAAACATTTGGTGGAGGATTGGCATATACAATCTCGATGAAATAGGTCTGATGTTAGCGATTTTTGAGACTTACGAAGCCTTAGAATTTAAAATTAAAAAATATATATAAAATTTAAAATATAAAAAAAGTGTTTTTTATTAAAAAATTAAATTTTAAATTTTAAATTTTAAAAAATTAGGAAATATTTTTTTGAGTAATTAAAATAAAATATAAATAGAATATAATTTAATATCCCCCAACAATTATTATTTAATGTAATAAGGATCAAATTCACTTGAAAAAGGCAGTGCCGAAAATTCGTGAGTATCAACAAACATCGATATATTACTGATTTATAGCCTTCAAGCTCTCTTTTTAATAAATTCAATGGAAAAATAATCAGTGGTGAAATTGGTAGAAATAAAAGTTCTTATTATAATATTATATTTATTATATTTATTATTTTTATAATTTTTATTATTATTTTTTTCAATAACCAGAAATGTTGACTCTGAAACTAAAAGTTTTAAATCATCAAAACGAGTCTTTCTACACCCAAATGGTTCTAAATTGAGTTTATGAGTTGCTTTGACAAAGAGACGATTTCTAACTTTAGCTAAAAAAACATACGTATTTATGGAGGCAGTGAAGGACAAATTTAGAAATCGCGTATAAACCAAGCGCAAAATTATTACTTAAAGTCTTATGCAGGATATCATAAAGGTTTTCTGTGAACGCCAATAACCTCAGATATATTTGTGTCAATTTAAACAATAAATTTATAAAATATACATTGCGTTTCACTGTCCTTTCTTTGTTATTCCTCCTGAAATCCTTCATCAGAAAGAAGTTACATAACCTAGCGATGCGTATCATAAAATCAGATATGGTTATTAAAAACCATTCAAGCCAAAGACCAATTTGGTGCAAGCTATATTAAAAAAATGTTAAGTCTTTTAAATTATGCAATAAAATTTGTAATTGAGGGGCTCCTGGCGTCATTCATCATCTACTGATTCTGCTTCCTTCAACATTTCATTTCTTAATTGCTGATTTCCTATTGTTATCCTCATGGCTCGGCTAGGAAAGTTATCTTAGGTATTGTTATAAATTGTATGAAACTAACTTTATCCTTTCAATAAGTAGATGCTTGAATGATAAACACGATGCCATTGGAATCATCAACATAAATTATATGAAACATCATTTGAATACAATGCAATTTATTAGGCAACTGCCAAGGCATTTCATAAGGGTTGATAGGAATCTCAATTATCCCAGCCATCGCATTTCCCATATTGGGATATTTCATATCTCAATGCAAATTTTATTAATTACATCAGTTTATTGAAATTGCGCAAATTTTCAGTAAATATCTTCACATTCCTCCCTAAAGTGGCGGGTCACTCTCATCATCAGTTGGGCATTTGAAATTATAGGGTTGCCTTCAATTCGTTTGACGTACGCAGTATATTTATTTTTATATCTCAAACCCAGTTAGGTTGTTAGTAGGTAGTTAGGGGGGGGTTCTGCTGCAACTTTTGATTACGCAATTGCTGCAACTCACATTTTTTGCTTTCAGGGATTTTTGGTCCAAATTTTTTTTATCAGACTATAGTGAGGGATTCTCGATGGTCCTGGGATTTTCAATACAAAAATTTTTTCAATACAAAAATCCGACTACCACTAAAAAAGCAAATGGGTGAAAATAATTGGTAGAATAATTTATTAATGGATCATTGAATGGGCATATATAACATGAAGGTTGATAAGAATGGAAATATATTAATTGAATTTATTTAAAAATAATTCATAAAATTCATAAATTTAATAAAAAAAAATCTTAAAAGAAATATTTGTGGGGATGTTTTAAGTGAATAATTAATCAAAATCGATGGAATATAATTGATTAAATATCGGGGTGGGGGTTATAAGTGAATAATTAATGGAAAATCGGGGGGATACAAATGATTAAATAGTGGAAATCGGGGGGGAATATAAGTGAGAAGGATATTAATTTAAACTAGTTTATTACATAACAAGCCGCGTCTATTTTATTACATAACAAGCCGCAACTATTTTATTACATAACAAGCTGTGAATGATATTAATGAGGTTAATAATTAGAATTTGTACAATAATCAAGTGATAGGATAAATTTTTATGAGGATATTGAATAATTTTCTAAGAATTTCATGTTGACTGATTAAAAGTTTTAATGGTGATAAATTTAATTGATAAATTTAATTAATTTCTTGATAATTAGTGGTATTTTATTGAATAGTTTTTAAATAAAAATTAATTTTATTGACAATTAGGTTAATAATTAAGTGATAGAATAAATATTTGATGACAACTTTGTATTGTATTTGACTTTGTAATTTTTTCAATAATTTTCTAAGAATATTTACTCATTGATGAACTTTAAAAAACATAAGCTAAGAAACCAGTTAACTTTAAATTTACTTGAAAATGATTGTAGGATATACAGAAATTTAGTTTGTTGTTATTGCTTGAAAATGATTGGTTGAATAGCTGAAGAATTATCATCAACAAATATATATCATCTCCAGTTAGGTATTTGATGGTAAATATTTGTAGAAAATAATGAGTTTATTATATCTTTGTTACATAAGTCGACTTTAGCGTCAAAATGTGTTTTTAAAATATATTTAAATTTTAAAATACCGCAACGTAATATATTTTTTCCCTGCCCTTCCATGATTTTGATTGGTTAGTGGGCTCTTATTATTTAGCTTCTAAATTATTTCTATAGAAGAATGCCTGGTGTCTTTAACAGTTTATGAAAAGTCATATTTTTGAAGTTCTCTAAGGATATTAAGAGGATTGAGTGAATTAAAGGAGGATTCAAGTGGGTAGAATTGAAGGATATATTCGGTTAGATGTTTAAAGGGGTAGAAATAATTGGTGAGAGATCGGTTTAGATGGGATATTGTCGGTGATATTTAATGAGAGATCGGTTTAGATGGGAAAATAGTCGGTTGGGTTTATTGAGAGATGAGTTAAGATGTGAATATATGGTCTTTTAAGGGGATATAATCGGTTAGATTTAATGAGATCGGATAAGGTGGGAATATATCATTGTAAGGGAGATATAGTCGATTTAATTTAATGAAGGATGGGTTAAGATGGGAATATATCATTGTAAGGGAGATGTTGGTAAAATATCAATGTTTTAAGGGAAATTGCAATACATTAGTCAGTTATGAATCAATAATAATGTGAAATTATATCGTTTTATTAGGTTGTGATTAATCCATTGTATATTAATTTAGATTTATGGTTAATGATCGATTTACTTGGTTTTGACAATGAAATCTTTACAGATAATTGGGATTGATATCAACTTTAAATTATTTTTATCTTTAATTAGGCGGAGAATGACAAAAGTTGAAAAATATGGACTTAAAACATCGACAAACACTAAATAAAATTGATCTTTAATCGAAGAAATTTATCGGGTGATTTTAATTAGTAATTAAATCGGTTGAATATTGGTAAAAATGATCATTTGAAATATATTTTATTGAATGGATAAATTTAATCTTTCAATGGGACCTAGTCAGTTATATTGTACAGTAATAATTATTTTAAATTTCAAATAGAGTGATTTATTTTTAGAATAAAAATTTAATTATAACCAGTTTTATCATTAGATTTTATAAATTATTTAGGGTTAATGACCAAATTATTTTACATGTTTTATAGGGAAATATTCGTGATAATATGAATTAAAGTTAGAATTATAGTCATTTAAAGGGGATTTTAAGCAATCTTATTAGTCTGAAGTAAATATATAACCTTTTAAGGATATTTATCGATAAAATACTAATCTTTATAGATAGAGTTATTTCAAGGGAAATTTGATGATTTTAGTGAAATATTTGTAATAATATGGATTAAGGGTAATATAGTCATTTAAGGGATTTTAAGGAATCTTGTTAGTTTGAGGTGAATATATGATATTTAACAAGTACTTATCGATAAGATACCAATTTTTAAATATTGATATATTTAGGGGAAAATGATTCTTTTTAGATGATTTTATTGGAGAATTCACTTGGATATACCAATTATTGTCATTTAAATGAATTTACTGGTTTATTAGATGTTATCATTAGTTATCAGTCTCTTTTGGAATTTAATGATAATTATTTTTATTGTAGATTGCTGACATTGATAATTTTAATGAATTTATACTGATTTTTGAATATTTTGAGCAATCAGTCAATCAATTTGAGTACATGTATTACTTTTAAAAAAAAATAATTAAAATTAATTTTATTTCAATTAATTTATTCAATCTAAATCAATTATTTATTAGATCTTATTTCAAAATTTTTATTAATTTATTATCTTAGTTGATTCAACTTGAATGATCAGTATTTTTCTTTTATTTACTTGATGATTAGAATTCTTTCTTGTCTATTAATTAAATTTTTATGATATTTATTTTGAATAATTTAAATTTTTACAAAAATTTAATCAATTTTTACCTAGTTATTGATGCCTTGAGTTCAATTAATTTTCCATCTAATTTTTCAAGTGAAGAGTATTTACTTTTAAAGATCAATTTGTTAATACATAGTTGTTGGTTGTTAGTAGTTGGTAGTTGATATCTGATTGACTTTTTAGATTTTGATAAGAAGATAGTGTATGTGATGAAGAATATTTTTTATTTAATTTCTATTATTTTTATGTGTTGTTAGTTGATTGTTAATGTAGTGAGCCGTTACACGGCCTTAACAATATCTATATACCTATTATACTATATTACATTATATTATACGATATTATATTATATATATATATATATATAAATGCGCGGTCACCAGCGACTAAGGACCAAACAGAACACAATAACAGTCAATCAAAATTCGTGCGATCAGCTAATACTTCTACTTATCAATCAGGCTCTATTAATCAATCTCAGAAGAGTAAAGCAAATTCGATGCCATGTTATCATGATCAAGAGTAACTGTATACGGCTCCCAATAGTTTTAGTGTTGGCTCTCATAGACCAACACCCTCATCCATTACAATTCGCGAAATACGGAACAAATCCTAACAATAATATAAAAACCTAAATTTGTTTATTTTGCATTTATTTATTAGTAATTGACTATTTGAAATTCTTACGCGAACTTTATAAAATCGTTAAGCTTTTTAAATTATATATTTTTAAAAATCTGTTTATTTTTTATCGAATGATTTTTTTTTTTTGTTTTATTTTGTTTTACTTAGATCTGTAAATTTTTGGAATTCAAATTAAAAATTTTGGAATTTAAAATAAAACTTGTAGTGGATTAATTCAATTTATTATTTACGTTTAATTAAGCCATGAATAAAATTGGAAAAATTGCATTGAAGAATTCATCATTATTTTTGTGTGATAGGCAAGAAAAGTTTGCGGATTCAATAACCTATTTTAATGAAAGTGTTCCTGTTTCTAATCGAATGTCAAAAGCCGCTAAATTACCGGGTACCACATTGGTGTCAGAAGTGCCAAGATTTGAACATTTAGAACATATCATTGCTAAATCCAGATTACAGGAGATACAATCTCTGTTAGTTTCTCATAAACGAACAGCGGAATTACGTCAAAATATGTCCCATATGCTTTCCAAAATATTTTCTGAATTAAAACTTTCATCAAAATTTAATCTTATATCCCATGATATTGATAGGCTGATAGATCATTTGATAATTGCTCATTCCTGTTGTTTGTCATCGAATCGAGAAGAGTATATCAAATTAATTCAGACAATTCCAGATAGTGATTCTTTGGATCCCGTAGTCGTTCTATGTGATTCCATTTCGACCCCTGCAAATATCACAGATAATAATCATATTCCAAATGGTCAATTTCAAATTGCTGACCCGATAAATAAATCGTCTTTCAAATTTATCAGTAAAAGTATTCAATTACAATCTGAATCATCGGATACTAAATCCGAATTTCCCCTATTCAGTGCTTTCAATAGCTCAGCTGGTAATGATATTACTGAATTCCACAGTACACTGAATTCCACATCTCCCCTGTCACGGCTTTCAGATCAGAAATCATTTATGAACAGTTTGAATTCAGTTGGTTCGTCGAATTCTCTGCTGGAAAGTTTCTGCCAGTTAAATTCTCAAAACCACGCCGCAACCAAGAATAACAACAATAATAATCAGTCATACGATCACAACATCAATCAACAGGCAAACAACAACGGTGTGCTTAACTACGGTCAGTATCAGGATCGAAACGAAATGGATATAAATCGCATATTTGGCTCGGAGAAACCGAATTCACATTACGATCAGAAATATAAAGATACAGCCGATTTTGATTCGATTAATGTTTCCCGGCAAGCATTGGCTGAGATGATTGCCGTTGAAAATCGTAAAAAAATGACTCCGGTCAATAATTATATACCAAATAACAAATTGCTAACGAGTGATGTCTTATACACAGCCCCACAACGCATCATGCTTCGACCAAATCCAAATGAATTCTTAATGCAACAGAATAATGATTTTTTCACATTAAACTCTCGTGCACCGGGACAGCCATTTATTCACGATAATAAACCGTCTCCCAGCGAATCGAGACTCAATCAAGCAATGCCCGTGTCAGCATCGCCAGGTACCTTAGATCGATTACCTCTAAATTATATTATTATATTATTATTAAAGTGTACTATATTATTATTGATTTATATTATTATTGATATCATATATAAAATTATAATAAATTATTTAAATAAGCATCAGCCCACACAAGAGGGTAGCGCCGCACCGGGGCCCAAAAAGTTCCAAATATTAATAAAAAACCCTGTAACAAATAAGACACAAACCGTTTCAGTTGATACAGACACTACAATTAGAGGTCTTTCTAAAAATTACAGCATATTGACAAATCACAAATGCCGTTTTCTCTTGTCGTATAATGGCAACATCCTTTCCGACAGTCGTACCTTGGGCGACTATGGAGTGACACCATACAGCGTCATTCATTGTTTGTTGCCACTTTCTGGCGGTTCCTCCGATTCGGAGAATGACTCAGGCAGCAACCCCAAACAGGCAAAACATAAACGTAGGTCCAACAACCAGCGATCAACGTACCTATGTCAATATTTTTTGGATGAGAATAACTCTCCACTTACTTGGCTGATAGCTACCGAACTAGCACTCGAGGGAATCGAGGTAACCAGTTCACGAGACAAATACTGTCTTATCTTGCCGTTGATTCCGCCGACGATATTAAGTAAACTTTCGTCCGTGATCCTTCGCACTTCGCCTACTAGCGTAAAAAACCCATATGAAGAATTGCGTACGGCAATCCTCGATATTTTTAAGGAACCTACAGCTGCCGTCTTCACTAAATACTTTAAAACGCAAACTTTGGGCAGCAGAAAACCATCACAGTTCTTGCAACACGCTATGGCGGAACTAACGCAAATACATCCGGAGGCTGCGGCGGATCAAAAACTCTTGAGGCAATTTTTTCTGTCTGCTTTACCGCCACACGCACAACAAATTTTAGCGCTTTCGTCAACAGCAGACGTAGTAGAGCTAGCAAAGATGGCCGACAAGATTAACGAAGTCGTGCCACTTGGTCCGCAACCAACTTGCTCTGTGCAGTTAAGTAGCAGCACTAACCCCGAAATTTTACCTTCTTCTTCTTCTTCTTCTTTAAAACCTTCGACCGAAGAAGCCTTACTTTGCGCTATTACAGGCCTCACTAAACGCATCAGCGAGCTTGAGAATAGCATGTCCACCAGGCGGACAAATGACGACAGGCAATATGCCCAAAAATCACACTTTGTGCAAAATACTCGTCAACGTTCACCTTCCCCTGCAACCAGGAACCTGTGCCGTTTCCATTTTAAGTTTCGTAACAAGGCACGGTTCTGCCATCTAGGTTGCAATTGGCGAGATAAAGCACCATCCTGTCAGATACTTGACAAGTGCATATACCACGACAGGTTTGGAGATAAAGCCTTAAGATGCTTCGAAGGCTGCTCCAATTACACAAAACCTAAAGCAAGCAATCAAAAAAACTAATAATGCCACCACTTCTAGCGGCAGAGGTGGGAGGCAAAATTTCATCAAAATCAGATTTATTTTTAATAGAAGCAGAGTCAAACGCTTTTAATATATTGTCGTCTCCTTCCAACAGACTAAAATTCCTTGTCGACACTGGTTCCAGCTTGTCGATCTTACCTAAAGAGTACCTTCCAGACCTCAACACTGTCGATATTTCTTTGAAGGCCGCAAACGGTAGTGTTGTTGAGACTTTAGGTTCAAAGACAATTGCTTTCTCGTTGCCATTTCTGTCCGACCAATTATTTGAGTGGAAATTTTATATAGCAGAGGTTATTATCCCCATATTAGGATCTGATTTTTTAAGCGCTAACGAACTACTCGTCGATTGCCGTGGACGCACTTTAAGGATAAATAACCAATTAAACTGCAGCACTATTCCCTCAAACATCTTTGAAGATCCACAACGGATAGGAACGGACGATATAAATACTACTCCGTCGAAAACGGTTATAACAATCGAACACCCAAAAATAGCCGTAGATATTATTAATAGGTGTTTTAACACGCCAATAAGTGACGTTTCGAAGCCGCTTTACTGCCACACAATCGACACAACTTCATCTTTACCAGTTAGATGCAAAATTAGACCACTGTCGAATGAAAAACTCGAATTTGTACGTTCCGAGTTCACTAACCTCTTACATGAGGGTACCATTCGGAGATCTAAATCTCCATGGTCATCGCCATTGCACCTGGTCCCAAAAAAAGATGGCACTTTCCGTCCGTGTGGCGACTATCGAAACCTTAATGCTATTACGGTACATGATTCCTATAGCATGCCGCTTGTTAGTGATATCCTTCACCGTCTTTCAAAGGCAAAGATTTTCTCCACAATCGACCTCGTGAAGGCGTACCATCAGATACCCGTGCGAGAGTCTGACATAGAAAAAAACAGCCGTAATAACTCCGATCGGACTTTTCGAGTACGTGCATATGCCATTTGGCCTTCGGAATTCTGCACAGACCTTTCAAAGGTATATTGATCAAGTCTTAATGGACCTACCTTTCGCAGTTCCATACATAGACGACATTTTAATCGGATCACCTGACTTAGAGACGCATAAAACCCATCTGACAAAAACTTTAACAGCACTTCGGCAATACAACCTTAAGGTAAACGTCGATAAGTGTACCTTCTTCCAACACGAGACTCGTTTCCTGGGACATTTAATTTCCGGAGAGGGAATCCGACCTCCTCCGGATAGACTAGATACCATAGCCAAATTCCCACTTCCAAAAACAGTTTCACAACTGAGAAGTTTTTTGGGAACGATAAACTATTGTCATCGTTTTATTCCAGGGGTTTCTGACATTTTGTCACCTCTTTCAGGTCTTGTTTCAAAACCAAAAAAGTCTTTAGTGTCATGGAGCGATACCACACTCAGTGCATTTGAAAACGCTAAGTCGGCACTTTCGAAAATTCAAACACTCCATTTTCCCAATGCTGATTTACCTTGGAGTCTGACCACTGATGCATCAAACGTTGCTATTGGTGCAGTATTACACCAATTACATAATGACATTTCTGAACCCTTAGAGTTTTTCTCAAAGAAACTTTCTTCCGCTCAACGGAAATATTCGGCTTTCGACCGAGAACTCTTAGGCATATATCTGTCAATCAAACATTTCAAGCACTTGCTTGAAGGTCGTCCTTTTGTCATCTACACTGACCACAAACCGCTAACTTATCTTTTTGGAATGAAAGACCCATCTCCACGACAACAGAGTCAAATCAGTTATATTTCAGAATTTTCTTGCGAAATACGCCACATTGCCGGCAAAGAAAACGTTATTGCAGACTGTCTTTCCCGCAGTACCAACGCTATATTGCACGATCCGATTTTTCCAGTACAGTGCCTCCGCGACAATCCACCTTCGGCAAAAGATCTAGCTGCTTTTGGCGATAAGCTTGAAATCGTGGACGGAGTACACTTTGACTCGTCTTTATCAGGTGTTTTAAGACCGATTTTGCACGATTCCTTACGGAAATTAGCTTTCCACTCCATTCACGACTTACATCATCCTGGTTCGTCGGCTACCTTCAACCTATTGCATTCACATGTGGTTTGGCCAGCAATGAGGCACGATATTAAATTGTGGGTGAGTCAGTGCATCGGTTGTCAACAACACAAGATCACTAGACACACTAAGCCACAGATGATTCACTATCCGACCGGAAATAGGTTCGAAATTCTTCACATCGACCTGGTCGGCCCCTTGCCTTCTGATCGCGGTTTTTCTTACTTATTAACTATGATTGACCGGAAAACGCGTTGGTTTGAAGTTATTCCTCTGAAAAACATTTCTGCTGAAATTGTAGCAAATTCAATTTTGCAACATTGGATTTCTAGATACGGTGTTCCGAAATCAATAATCACAGACAGGGGATCTCAGTTTGAATCCCAGTTATTTCAACAACTAACTGAAAAGCTCGGTATACAACACCTCCGTTCAACTGCTTACCATCCTCAGACAAACGGCATGATCGAAAGATTTCACCGTACTTTGAAGACCTCTCTTGGAATACTTTCATCGAGACTTAATTGGACTAAAGCTTTACCTTTTGTCCTTCTTGGTTGGCGTAACACACCCTCCAGGACTACCGGAACTACACCGGCACAGTTACTTTTCGGTTCTTCAACATCGTTACCTAACGAATTAGTTGATTTTGATAACGCTCCTACCTTTGAGGAATTAGATATGGCTAGAGATCATTTTCTTTCGATCGATAGCAACCCACAGTTTTCTTATGCTTCCTCATATACACCGCACGTCCCAAAGTCCTTCAAGGACGCAACTCACGTTTATCTTCGTAATATTACGGATTCAGGTCTAAAACCGAGATATTCGGGGCCTTACAAATTGATCGACATTAAGGATAACAATGCCCACATCATTATTAACGGGGTTACCCAAAATATAAATTTGTGCCGACTTAAACCGGCTTTTCTGATTTCTGATGACGTGGACGAAGACAAACTTCACTCTGATTTAGAGAAAGTTTCAGTCGAACCCATTTCAACTACGTCGAACGAAAACCTTTCAGTAGAACCTGCCACGGACTCAAACGAAATCGCGCGTACCATGATCACAAACTACCAACGCGATGAAAATTTAGCTACATTGAATACACATTCAGCAACAACAAATCCACTAAATCTTCGCTCAATTGTTTCGAAACCCGACAAGCAGCGAACCGCGAAAAATGTGAAACATAGTGATAAGATTTGGGTGCGCCAAATTGGGGAAGACATTTCCAAACCTCCAAGACTTGCCAGAGTCTATTCCAATGAAAATTTGACACATCTGATGCTGAAATTCACTTAACTTTATTCCATGTGATCAATTAATTCATCAATCGCCGATTTCCTTTTTAGACACTATCTACCTTTGATAAATTGTCACTACTTTTCGACTTACATCTTGTTTCTAGTAGATCTTTCATCAATCTCTATTCTTGAGTCCCTGTGCGCTCCGCGACTTCCCGTGGGGCTGATGTAGTGAGCCGTTACACGGCCTTAACAATATCTATATACCTATTATACTATATTACATTATATTATACGATATTATATTATATATATATATATA
>CAUHTR010002727.1:0-55342 GCA_959609185.1 Schmidtea polychroa | reverse complement strand
GATTTAATTGATCCAAATACTTATGAAGTGAATTAAAATAAAATGAACAACGTCGGGTGTTATAACTTTATTAATGCTCCTTAAAGTACAAAGTGTACATTTCACGTTAGAATAATGTCAGAAGTAAAGTTATTACAGATTTAAAATTTGATAATAAATGTCCTTCCGAGTTACGCAATGATATTGTCAAAAATATCTGATCAAATACAAAAAAATCATCAGTTATTTGATCAAGAAAATGTCAATTTATAAAGAGTTTTTCAAATATATCGGTGATGAGAAAGAAGAAGGCCTGGGTTTTATTAATTAGTTTTGAAAATTTAAAAGAAAAATCATAGTTTTACTTTGGGAATGCTCGTGAGATGTTTAAATAGATACTTTAAATTTTCGATATGTCAAAATTGTGAAATATGTTATTTAGAGAATTTTTTTTGGATTGATAAGACGAGAGATAAGATACGAAGAGAAAAAGAGTTAAATGGAAAAAAGTTTTAACTATTTGTTAATAAATGAATTGCCAAATATTTTGATTCAGACAATTTTTTAATTTAGTAAATCTTAAAAATATTTTATAATTTTCTCCAATTTATAAATGAAAAACTAGGAATATTGTTTTTTTTTCGAATTAATAGTAACTGCTGATTTTGTTTTATTAGATTAACACTGTATTTATTTTAAGGATTTAAACAATTTTTTTATTTTAAATAATGATCAGATTTATATAGTATACAAAGCAAATCTTTGGGAAATGTTGAAATTCTAATTTAAATCTTTTGAAAGTTTTATTATCATTTGGTTAAAATTTTGCATTTAAATTTAACGGAATTGATTTGAATAAGAATTTCTGCCAAAACTCAAATATATTAATGTAATAAAATATAATAAATATAATAAAATATAATATAATATAATATAATATAATATAATAGTATAATAAAATATATAATAAATTAAAAAATATCGAAAATACTTTGATAAAATTTACTAATTAAACATCATTTCTTTTGGTAATCAGACAATTCGTCGCAGGACTTTTTGGCGCAGACAATTCTGTTCAGAAATCTGTAATACATATCAAAACAATAAAATAAATGATTTATTGTAGTTATTTATATTATATGTATATGAGCAAGCAAACCTATACTATCATAAATGTTGTGCTTTAAGTTTAGATTTAATAATTTGACTTTATACCATAACTAAAAAAGAATAATTCAGTCTTGATAGGTAATTATTTGTTATTTTTATTAATTTTGCCATTTTTTATCGATTTGAATGCAATTCCATCACATAAGAAAAATCTAAGAAAAATAAATTTAAAAATTAAAATTTATTATATTTTAATATTCAATTAATTTATAAAAAATCAATAGAACCATATGTTTTTCCAATTTTTATGTAGTCTTTGAAATTAATTGTCCGCGACGAATTGCCCTATAACCTTTCTTTCAGTTGATATTGATTCTCTAATTTTTTTAATATTTATTTTAATTAACTAATTAAAAAAATTCAATTGGAATCCGAAATTCATTTTTAATTTAATTTAATTTAATATTTAATTTTATGATTTAATTATGGTATTTAATTTCTGAATTAAAGCTTTTCAATGTAATGTCCTAAATAATGTTCATATTACAGATAGGGAGATCTTTATGTAAAAAAATCCATTTATATCGTTGTAAAGTTTTCTTGTTTTATCAAAGCAAGAGTACGTGTAAACACACAATGTAAAACATTGTTAAATAAACATTAAATCAATAATTTTTATATTACAATTTTAATTTATTACTCATTTATAAAATGATAGATTATAATAAAAAGTGAAAATAAAATATCTTTTATAGAACATGAAGGTAATAAAGTAAATATAAAAGAATATAAATATTTCAGTTTGAAAAATATAAGTATATTTAATTTTAGCCGGTTTTAAAGTTTTTGTATAGATAGAAATATTTATCAGGTTCGGTAAAGGGTAAGAAGAAGAAGTAAAAGTAGAGACACCAAGAAAGATTCACAACTGAAATTTATAACCACTGGTAGAAAAGAAAATAATAGAAGCTGCTCAACAAATGTAAACGATTATTTCCAACCAGAAAACACTACGAGTAAAACATTTCAGAAGACATCAGAATCAGGTATGGCAGATATTAGTATTAATAAACAAGATGGATTTACAGATGATAAAGATATAGTAGTAGGCTGAAGCTTCTACTGAAGTAAATGTATCTTCATAAGATGAAATAATAACCCTAAAAAAGTCAATTTAATTTATAATAATAACCTAGCCAAATGGGATAATACTAATTTTTTAATAAATTATTTTGCTGGAAAAATCCCTTCGAAAAATATAGAATTCGATTGTCTTTTGAAAGGAAGAAAATAAAGTTATATAATAAGATATCCACATAAAGATTATTTCATCAGTAGTTTAACAATAGAGAAACAGTCAAGAGAGACTGGCTTACATATTCCCCATCAATTGGAACAAGAAATTACGACATTTGCAAGCTTTTCCATAGCAAAGTAAACGTATTTCTAAATTAATTTATGACTGGATGTAGTGATTGAAAAAATAAAATTTCTCGGATAACATGACATGAAAAATCGAAAGATAATCAGAACCAGATCAGAAAGCCAGTAGAATGGATTGAAATTTTGAAATGAATATTTGCTCTAATTATTTTTCTCTCTGAATTAGCATCACGTAGGGATAATGAAATAAGTAATTGTTCTGATAATGGAAATTATCTTGGTTGCATCAATCATTTGACTGAATTCGATTCATTATTGAAAGAGCGTATCTGAAGACAGAAATCCAGAAAATGTTTTGTAGTTATCTTACGTAATATGTGAAGAATTTATTGGTATACTAGCATCTCAAGTTACAATGCAAATAATATCTGAAATAAAAGATGTGAAATATTACGGAATCAGCATTGATTCAACTCCTGATATTAGTCATGTGGATCAGCTTACCGTGATCATTTTTTATGCATACAAACAATGGGAAAATCAGTTCAGCGATGTTAAAAATTTATTCAAATTGGACAACTTGACGGAAAATAGTTTTACAAAATATCCTGGAGCATTTCGATATACATATTGTAAATTGTAGATCTCAGTCATACGATAGTGCTAGTAATATGAGTAGCGTATATTCCGGAGTGGACGCTAAATTTATAGAAATAAACAATTTAGCTGAATAAATTCAATGTGCAGCGCAGTCCTAATTTCGTTTATTCAACTGCTGCTTTTCTATTATTACATATGCCATTGGTATGAATGTAATTTCCGCGTTTACTAAACTTTTTAAGGAATTAAATGGTGTAATATTAAATTAAATTTAATTAAGTATTTGAATGTCTTTCTGAAATAAAATAATAACTTTTTTGATGGAACCCATTTGATTCATTCTAAATTCCTAATATTGGTCAAATTCTCTTAAATGAACATTATTCCAAGGGACTTGATATTCTAATATCTAATAATAGGATTTTAAACATGATATATATATTCCTAGACAGTATCTTTATTCTACAAATCACATTAGGTTTGAAAGTATTTGACTAAAATTCGATACCACAGTCAAAACTAAAAGGAACCTTTGCATCTGAATCAAAAAAAATATATCAAATATTTTAAAGCATTGGAATAAAATTAATCTAAAATCTAATTTAATTAATTTTCATTTATGTGCGTAGAAATTAAACTGATTGGTTGATTTACAATTGATAAATGCTGTGACGAAAATGTGAGGTTATCTTTAAGAATTTTATTGATTTATTCTCAACTGATTCCTATTTGTAAACATTATTTCTACTGATTATTGAGAAATGACCTATTTGAATAATATAACAGTGAATTATAAAAAGAAATTTAAGACGGCAATCAATCTAAATTGTTTAATTGAATAACTTCTAAGCATAAACCTAAATTTTCTTTTGTTTCTTTCTTTTCAAACTTCCCTTATTTAATTCTTTCATTTAACGTTTACTTTGAATAAAATTCAGGAAATGAATTCTTTAAATGTTTTAATACAATATATTTGGTGATTGTCAGATGAATGAAAGAAATTACTTTATCTTTCACCATTATAATATTTGTATAGAAATCAATTGTTAAATCACTTCTTATAAATTTTTATGGAGTATCTAAAGTATTGGCGATGACAAATTAAATATTTTGTGTTGTCTTTATTATGAGAGGTGTAATGAGTGCACATGTGCACTTTTGGAAACCCTTCCCATCCTTACAGTAATTTACTGGGTTATTTTATGATTTTTATGTAATTTAATTGAATATTTTACAATTTTGATGTAAAGTTGCTTGAATATCTTACGATTTTTTAACAATTTACTTGAATATTTATTACTTTGTTGCAATCAGATGAAATAATTTATTTCTCTGGTCAACGTTCCTTTTAAGACAATAGGGTTTTGATGCGGAAAACCTTATGAATAAGCAAGGTCCATATGTACAAATGCAACATAACTTTTACACTCATCCAAATTGTAAACTTAAAATTCGTAATGTTATTTTTAAGTTCATTTCTGTTAATATTGTAGAATATTCAAATTAAATTTAAATAGTAACGTTTTGTGGTCTGATGATGTTAATCTTGCGATAAATGTGCGGCGTGCACGCGTTGGTTTTAGTGCAATTCACTAAAATATTGTATCAATAATTAAGTTTTATAAAGTCGTGAAAAATTAGTTATTTGAAGATAATAAATAATAATAACAGAATGAAAAACTAAATAATTAAAAATAATAAATAAAATAATTAAATAAATTTAAATTAAAATTAACAATACAATAATAAAATTTAATATTAATAAAATAAATATAAGACAAATATAAATTAATCTTAAAAAAAATAATAATGATATTCATAAAAAATATATTTAATTTAAAAAATATTAATAATTAAAACTATTAAATAAAATAATTCAATAATATAAACTATAAATATATTTGTGTGTGTGTGTGTGTTTTCCATTAAAATTCAAATTGAGTGATTCTAGAGTAATTGCCATTGAAATATTCAATTAATCTTTATTATTATACCAATTGCAAGCTGTTTAGTTTATATTAATGATAGGGACATCATTGTAAAAACGTGGTCCATGGTTTGGGAGATTTTGTGATAAGTAAATGAATGAAAATATCGGATTTATCTTTTTATACGTATAGATTTCAAAAGTCTTTAATTTACTGCTTTGTCATCAAGATACGTCAATGTAAGTTTTCAACGTTCCTGCTATAGCAACTTGAATTGTGTGATCAGGAAAGGTGGCAAACACCCCCACAAAGATATTTAGAGTTTTATAGTTTAGATATAATTTCTGTGAGCCACGTCTTGACCAGGTTGGCTCTATAACAATAGTATTTTTACAAATACATGTAATTATTTTTTGTGAAATTCAAGGGATCAAATACAATTAATAATTGAGCCTTGTTCGAATTAATCAAGTACACAAATTATGTAAATAGATATAGGTAATACGTTTTCTGTAAAATAAGTAAATATTGAACATTTTTATTAGAATTAAATAATTTCTTGTAAAATGCATATCTCTGTGTTCTATACATTGTTATAGACCGTCCAAACTTTTCTAATTTCGTTAATTTAAGCTCTAGTAATTCTTTTACTTTGGAATTTGCTAGCTATAAAATGTCTGTTTGGTTTACAGAATTTTATTATTCAGATTATTTTCCGCAAAATCTAATAATTAATGAAGCCTGCTGTCTCCATCTTATGCCTATTATGCTTAGGACAATAACTAACCGAATTCTGTAATCCGACAAATCTTTAGTTGGTCATTTCAATAGTTTATTTCTCAGAAAAATTGCATAAAATGAAGCAATAAATCACGTTCAAACTGCTCGAGAATATTAGCTAATTTCTGTAAATTTCCTCATCATTTTCGAGTTTTTTCTTTTTGATTCATTAATCGAAAATATTTTTCATTAACTTTTACTATATTATATTATACTAGATTATTACCTGCAAAAAAAATATTTATATTTATAAAAATAAATTTATAAGTTTCAGTAAATTTAGTCTTTTAATTTTTGTCTGAAATATCCTATAGTAAATGGATTAGTCACGGTTGGATCAATAACCATCTCTATTTTAAAATTTTTTTTCTAAAATTCCTAGTATTTTTATGTAGGTCACCAAATTTTGCCAATTCACAGGCGCTCGACTTTAAATCATTACGCGATCAACCTTATGGCCACCACATTATATATTGTATTTATTAAAAAGCTTTACAATGAATCAGTAAATATATCGATGTTTTTTTGATATTCACAACTATTGCCTTTTTCAAACGATTTTAAAAGTTCTTATAATATATATTTAAATATTATTAAATTAGCTTTAAAAATTAAATATGGAAAAGTAATGAAATTATTTTTCAAATATTTTAAGTTTAAAAATAAGAAATTACACAATTGCTGAATGAAGAAATATTTAAAAAAAAAATTTAAATATAAAATATTTATTAGAAGGAGATTCTGGATATGTACAATATTACAAAACAAAGCAAAACTCAAAATAATCAAAATTTTAAATATATTTGTGTGTACATTTTTTAAATATTGTAACTTTCAGTTTTAAAGGTTTTGTAATGTAATTGCTTATTATAGTAGTCAATTTTTAAGTCCACTCATTTTCACAAGTGGTGGTGTTTTCTTCTTTTTTGCATGAAGATCATTGAATGGAAAGTTTATGATTGAAAAATAAAAATCAGTAACCTATAACTGAATTAACATCTCAGAAAATACATTGCAAAAGGACACATAAAAGTAAATATATGAAAATACCAGATACTGAAGAATTTAAATGCAGACAATCCAACCCGAGAATGAATTATTACATTAATAGAATTTCTAATCTCAAGGAAATATTTTAATGGTATTTTAAAACACATTTGAAATTATTTAATTTTTATTATAATAAATTTGTTATTCGATTATTACTTATTATTTATTATTATAGTAAAAGATTACATACAAGCAAAACATTGACCAACGTGTATAATTTCACCACAATTGTTCCGAGACAGATTTTACCGGTGACTCAGCTGAGCTTAAAAATTTATTTTAACACTTCAAAATTAATATAAAATAAATTGTAATTTCATTTTTTATACAATACGAAATAATCAAATTGTAAAAGACAATTTTAAAGTACTTTTATATCCTTAAAAATAATATTAAAATAATATAATTACTCATGCAGAAATAATAATTTTTGAAAAAAATTTAAACATTCATCAGATAATATTTTATCTAAATTTATACATTTCAATTTTAGCTTATCAAATAAAAAAAGAAATATACAAATGGAAAATTATATTTTATTAAAAATAGAATATCAATTAACTATTTTATCATGTAGATTTATTTAAATTTCTAAATTTTTCTCTTTATATTCATTTAATGAATTCTTTTTCTTATTTTAAAACTTGCACGATAATCCTAACGCATTTACCAGAATTTTACAATTAAATTGTTTGAAAGAAGTCTCGAAAAGAAATTTATGTAATAAATATTCTATCAACTATATTTTCCTAAATCGTTGTGGTATTCTTTGAAGGTTTTCAAAAACATTTATTGTTTAATCGAATGATATTTCGTCAATGAACAATTCGAACTTGGAAAATTATATTAAACAAAAAAAAGTAGAAATAATTTATTTTCTTTATTAATATTTAATTTAAATAAACTCACATCATATAATTTAATTATTTAGTTTTCTCAAATTTAACTCCATACAAAAATCTGATTATTAAAACAAACTAGAAAACTGATTTAATTATGAAATAATTTTTTTTAAATTACAGTTTATAATTCATTACCCCAAATATTTATTACGTTTGACTCATGATAGATAATTAATTAAAATTAATTTAAATAAATTAATTACGATACAGCTATTCTTTGATTCTTCTTTAGATTCACGAAGATGTGCAAAACTGTGTAAAAGAATGCTTTACCCAAATTTTATCAATTATCTGAAAACAGTTCTTTTTCCTCTAAATTACAGTCTTGGGTCTTGGTCATATATGACATTTAGACGAGCAGTATACTAGAGAATTCTAATATTATTAAACTGCTTCTTGGATCTAACATTGTGTACAAATTGCTAATAGTTTTATATTATATTTTAGTTCCAATCATTTGCATATTTTGTCTATACTTTTATTTTATATTTCACAGTTTGTGGTTGTTAAAAATATTATTTGAATAGATTTTGTAACGTTGATGGCTAATTTTTTCCAAGAATGATTACCTAGAAATGTCTTTCACTATTCATTATGGTTGAGAATTTATTGACACTTACTTTAACCCTTTAACCCTGAGTTATTTAGTAATTCAGCATTTCCGACCCTGCGCTATCAAAGAGTTTAGAAGTTTATATACGGAATTATACGTGAACTTTGTCTGTATTCATCAAGTAATGATGTCATATAAGCAGACTAGAAAACCGATCTTTCGGATTTCTGCTTATTCAATAGGCCAAATTACTGGCCTGGAAAATTCAAAGGGTTCAATCGTCTTGAATGATTTATTCTTTTATAATGTGGAGTGACTTTTTTATTTAATCTATTAGAAGAAAGTTTGGTTGCAAAGTTTCCTTCTGGTATTAATGCGTTGTGTACTCAATTTAGCACAGATTATGTATGAAAGAATATTAAAAATTGGAATTTTTTATAATCCAGTCTAATCCGCAACTCAGTTTATGAGACTCCATATAATCAAGATTCTACAATATTATTATTTACCATAAGCTGATTGAAAATACGGTAAAATGTTTTTTTTAAGGTAATTAATGTATTTAATTAATTAATCAAACGTAATTCATAGAAACCTTACGGTAATCAAAATCTAATTTTTATTAGATAAGTTCCCGGATCAAATAAATTGTCCCAATTGCATTTCATCTAATACTTTGTGAAAGTTTTTAGCTAAATTTATTTAATTAAAAAAAATTTGTTTAACTATATCTAAATAATTATTTATTTATTGAATTAAATAGTATTTTTACATTCACTTTCTGATTTCAATAACTTTTAAATAATAATAATAATAATAATAATAATAATAATAATAATAATAATAATAATAATAATAATAATAATAATATTAATTAGAAAAATAATCTTAAATTTTAATTATGGCAGTAATTTCGTAATATAATTAATTATAGTTTATTATTGAATGTAAAAATTAATTACTTTTGAGAATTAATTCCTTCTGAGTTCAATGGTAATTATTTTAAAGTTTTATTTATAAATTTAAGCAAAATCACAGATTTATTTTCATTTTCAATTTGATTAGAATTTTCAGTATTTGTCTTTGAAGACATTTTCTGAAAAATATATTTACTGCATATATTGCTGAAATTTATAAAATTAAATTGTTTGTTTAAATGATGTAATTATTTATGAGGAAATAATTTTTATTCTTGTATAATAAATAGCAATTATGTTGTCAATGAAGGATAAATTAAATCCTAAATTTTTCATCATTCTATTTTATTGTAAAGAAAAATTATTTATTAAAGAAACACTTTAAATGTTGATTAAATGATATTTGCAAATTCAAATTGAAAATACAACTTTCACAATTAAAACGAAATTCTTCATTTATTTATTTACTAATTGGTAAGTGAATAAAATAAAATTTCATTAAATACATATTTTAATTGTTGTACTGTATAATAAATATTTTCATTATAATTTTACTTGTCTTTAAAAACCCTTGTCTATTTTTTTATAATTTTTTCTGACATTTTTCATCAAACAACATTCCCTCACAAGATTTCCTTTCAAACAGATAATTACATGAAACATTTTTTAATCAATGTACCATTTATTTTGTAAAAGAAATAATTGAAACGCAACTCTATTTCTTTGTCTTATTTATGTTTAAAATATTATGTGAAAAAACTATGAATATTTTTCTTTAGTGAATTTAAATGATTAAGCACATGAGCAGGTTATTTCGAAAAAATTAGGAAAAAATAATAAAACCATAAATAAACCTATTTATAGTTATTATAATCACTATAATAACAATAATAATAATAATAATAATAATAATAATAATAATAATATAATAATAATAATAATAATGATAACCATAAATAAATTCATTTATAGTTATTATTATTATTATTATTATTATTATTATTATTATTATTATTATTATTATTATTATTATTATTATTATTATTATTATTATTATTATTATTATTATTATTATTATTATTATTATTATTATTATTATTATTATTATTATTATTATTATTATTATTATTATGTAAATTTCAGAATATTCTACAAAGTTCTGGCCATTTGCAATTTCGGCAATTTAGTCCCGACTTTGATTCATCAAGTGTTGATTCAGGTCACGGTGCAAGTGAATACAATCCAAATAATTTTGAAGCAAAATGTAACGTTAGATGTTCTTCTGTTTTTTTATTTTTTATTATTTTAGGTGAAAAATAAAAAAAAATCTTATTTATTATATATAATAATTTCTTTATTTATGTATTTAATAAACAATATTTAATTTTTAATGATGGGATTAATGGAAAATTTTGGTAAATTAGCTAATTAATAGAATTTGTTTTAATTTTATAATTTTTTTGAAATTAAAAAATATTTGTTTACAATTGTTGATGTAACCTGGTTAATATTACAAATATATTTATTATGAGCGCTGACTAATTATTTCTTTTTTATGTTTTGATATTTTTTTAAAACAAATAATTTCAATTCATATTTTTCTCATTTGTAATTTAAAGGTAAACTTAGTTCTTAACTTAAACTTAAGTTCAAAAGCAATACAAATTTGCGTCTTCATGGTTTTGTACATTTCGATTTTCGGCTCCTACTGAAATCAAATCGAAAAAGAGAGAGCGACTTCTTGACATTGACGACGAAATTCGTTCTTGTCAACATTAGAACCTCGACTCAGGCTGATTCTCTCTCGAAAGCAGGCTCAGCCTTCTCATTAAAAATGTTAAATCCGAACAGAAAAAATAAAACCTTCGGAACAATATTTTAATTTTAATTTTTTTTTATTTAAAAACTTGGAAAATAAAGATTGGAATAAAGAGAATAAAGACAATAAGATAAAAAGAGAAACTGAAAAATATTTTTATCGTAGGGGCGAGAGGGAGTAAGGTGTGCCGCGAAAAATTTCAGATAAGCTTAATGTGCCATAAGCTAAAATTGGTTGAGAACCACTGTTCTAAACTGTACGATTTTCGGGGAAATTTCAAAAAAAATGCAGCATTAGTAATAATAATAATAATTAATTAAAAAATGAGTTAAAAAAAAAATCATTTTAAAAACAGTTTGAGATAGATCCCGCAGTATTTAATCAATAAAATATTTATATCCTCATAAATTATTTCAAATTGAAACAATTTTTAATACTTTCCTAAAATTTTATTGTATCATTCGAAAATATTTTCTTGAAACTTTTAACGAAGCCGATTCAAAGTTTTAATTTATTACGATAAATTGATCATTAATTTTCCTTTTTTTATGAACATTTAAAATTAATTTACTGAAAGGTTTTATCACCATTTTATGCTTAACATTTATGATAAATGTCAATTATTGCGGAAAGATGAAATATCAATTTTAAATAATAACTTTGGTATATTTTTTTCAAAAAATTTCATTGTTATAAACCCCTTAAATATTATAATTTTTTAAATTTTTATTTCAACTGTTAAAATATTAAAATAGTTTTTTAGCGCTCTTTTATGTCTCCATTTCTGTAGCGATTGACTTACTGTGTAAAACAATTTTTATAATTTTAAACAAAGATTATTATTATTCACCTTTGAAAAATTCTTAAATTTTTTCTTCATCAGATTTTAATTGTTTTTGATTAGAATTATTTTAATTTCATGTGGTAATATCCTTGAAGAGATTAATTTTTAAAATTTAGGAATTAAGAATTCTTAATTTGCCATATAATTTAGAAGATAATCTTATTTTGAAAAATTTTCATGAATAAATCTTAGTCACGGCGGAAGCGTAGCTAGAGGGGGGGCATGTGGCCAGGTGTCAGAAAGAAACCACTGTAGTTTCCTTCCTTCGTCAATATTTCTGTCTAAAACCGATTTTGATAGCAACAGTCTTGTTCATAGGGTAACAGCAGAAGATGCTCTTATGCTCACTCAGATGAGATGTGATGTGATCCAGCTGTTAATGGTATGTGGTATTGAAATGGTATTGAAATTCAAAGACGAACAAGGTGTAGGAGACGGATGCTGGCAAGAGATTTATAAAAAATTTCAATTTATAAAAATCAATTTAGTATGATGACTTTTTAGAATATGCGCAGTGGGTGGCGGTTGACATAGACTAACTGTTGGTAACATTTTTGTCGTCATTGTGGTAGTTTAAATTTAATTTTCTTCAAATTGTCTTTCTATGGTGTCTTATTTTGGTGATAGAGTTATTATGTCATATTGTGTATTGACTACTGTGCTCTTATTTTTCAATTGCACCGAATACTGAGCCCCAATGTTTCAGTGACACGTGCGCGCAAGATAAACCCTGTACCCGGGTGTCGAATACTGTCGCTACACCTCTGATTCACGAACCTCTTAATAAAATCAGAGAAAATCAACTTTTTGAAAAAAAATAAAATTCAGGAAATCCCTTGAAGAATGAGAAAACCCCTATAAAAATTCTTAAATATTAAAGAATTATCTCTAAGCCCACTTTCCTCTACGCCATACATTCACCCATATTATTCGAAATCCAATGGAAATTTAGAAAATAACCAAATAATTTGCGAGAAAAGAATCAAATTTTAAAATAAAAATATTTTACATAAATTCTGACATTTTGTTTTATTTCATTAACTATTTATGCAAATATATGAGATGCATTCAGATGAATGGATGAATTTTCCTTTATATATTTGCCTTGCAAACTTTAAGATTTAAACTTGGTTCCAAATGTACTTCGTTATGGGAATAATCTGTATGGTGGTGATGTCTTTAATGAAATATAGAAAAGAAATAACAAAAATTCCTACAAAATTTTGATCAAAAAACTTGTTGAAATACAAATGTAGAAGACATTATCAATCATATACAATAATTTCAATTGAAAAAATAAAATATNTGTTGAGGGAGAGATCGATGTTATAAATGTTCGAATCTCTTCGACTTCTTTGTTTCTGTTTTCTGGTTTCTAGGTTTATTTGCTTGGCAATATAGTTTAAGTTTATTTGGCTTCTGTTTTATTTTGACACTTGGTTTATTCTTTGGATAATATTTTGTTAATAAATTGAGTCAATTTGATTTGGTTTTCTTTTATATCCACGTTTATTTCACACGATTATCTTTAGCTTCGGCGTTAGGGAATTATAGATTTTTAAATTTTTTATCAATTTTATTTAATTTGTCATTTTACTATAGCGATAATTTACCATTGTAAATTATCGCTATATAGTTTTTTTAATCTAATTTCCCCAACTCTACGGGAACGCTCATGTTCGAAAAAGAAAACGAAGCCTAATGTGGTTATAGTCAAAAATAATCATAACATCAAAAATACAACAATCTACTACAATATATATATATTGGTTAATTATTTTTATTAATTACTTTAATTTAATATTTCATTTATTTTTTAATATTTTTAAAATTATTATCATAATAATATTATTATTTGTTTATTAATTATTTTTAATATTCATAATTAGTATTTTTATATTATTTCATTTATCTTCATTATGACTATAATAACACTTGGTAAAAGTAGTAGTGAAAATTAATGATACATTGGGAAATAAATTTTTGATCTAGTCAAAAATGAAAAGAGATATATCAAAATTAAGTAGATCAAATGAGACTAAAAAATAAAGGATTTTACCGATATTATTATATTAAAATTATTATTATATTATCATTATGTTATTTTAATTATAATATTATTCATATTACACTGTCACTTGTACAAAATAACTTTGATCAAAGTCAATTGAAAAAGGTAATGCCGAAAATTTGAGAATATCAAAAAACATCGATATATTTACTGATTCATAGTAAAGTTTTTAATAAATACAATGTCAATTGAAAAGAAATCAGTGGTGAAATTTGAAAAAAGTTTTTATAATATTATTTATATTAATTATTATTAATTATTTTTTTATTATAATTAATTATAATTGATTCAATTAATATTTTCATAACTAATTCTAATAATATTAATATTATTATAATAATATTTTAAACAATTAAATGATAATTTAAGCCTTTTGCTGCGAATAATATATTTAATACAAATCAAAAGATTTCGACTGTAAGATAACCCTTGTGTGTCAATTGAAAAGGGCTCTCTTATGGTCGAATTTTTTTCATTGAAATAATTGTAGCAAAAGACTTAAATTATCATTTAATTGTTTAAAATTTAAATAATGCTGCTTCCAAGAAATCATCACTTTATACTTATAATAATAATATTATTATTAAATTATTTTAATTTTTGTTATTAATTTTTTATTATTATCGTAACATATTGAAAACAATAATGAAGATACATACAGTTTATTTCATTTACTAAAATAATATTAATTAAATTTAAAAAATTACCACTTAACAATTAAATAAAATGATCTTCTGGTTGTAGATTTGTATAGTAATCGTATTTTATTTGGAATCACTAAGTAAAAAAATTCAATCATTTGGGATTTACCTAAATTAAATTTCTTTTAAGAAAGAGGTTTTGTAACGCCTTCAGGGAAGTATTTCAGTAAGCTGTTTGATCCAAATTCACCATTATCACCATTATTTTATTGTGTCTCTATATTTTTCAGACATAACTCAATAAGTTCAATTCATTTTATAAATTTTTTTTTCTATTAATAATATTATAATTATGTCTACCAGAGAATGTAACTTTTGTGTAAACGATTAAGGAATTTATATCTGCTTGATGTCATTGAAATTTAACATTATATCTAAAATGGTATTTCACCTTCATGATTTATGGTATAAATGGAGTTTTAATGAAAAAAGATGAATATGATATAAGGTTTTCAGGGTGAAAGGTTAAAGTCCATCGTTGATTAGTGAATTTGTTTAGACGGTTTTTTATTTATTTAAACAATGCATGAGTTTATCGATTATATGAAACTCTATTATGTCCTCTGTACTTTAGCCAGTGGGATTAATGTTTCAATTCACTGACTGAATAAAATGTCAAATCTTTCAAAATGGATTTAAAAGTTTCTTTTTAATGATAAAGATCTTTTCTATCAACTTTCAAAATTTTTATGTCTCTAATGCAGTGCTTTCCAACTTTTTCATGCTTGTGACACACTTTTTAGACTTCCATCATTTCGCGACACAGCAAATCAGTTTTACCAGAAAACCAGACGTCATACAACTTACGCCATGTGGTAAACCGTTATACAAGAGACAATGAAACATATTTAAATATAAATATCGAATTCCAACAATTAACTAATAAATAGGGTAAACAAGCGTTCTTGCAGCTAAAACACGACGGACTATATATGTGTATTGTATTTCAGTCTAACAATCGTTAAAAAGTTTATAAAATTAAGGGACTCTGTGGCTTTTCATTATGTTCACGCGACAAACCTATGCAGCGCAGCCGACACACTAAAGTGTCGCGACACACCGGTTGGAAAGCTCTGCTCTAATGTTTGATTGATGAAATAACACTTGTAAAAACATTTCCCAAATTATCGCTTTATAATTATTCGTTTTATATTTTTCTGTGTTTTTCATGAAAAGTATCTTCTCTCGTTTGTTTTCTTGTTTGTTTTAGTAATTTTGATTTTATATTTTTGTGCTTTAATTGTCATTTTCTGTATATTTCAGTTATATTGTTGCTTGATATAAATTTCTTTCGGATATTAATAATTTTTTCAATCGGAATAAATCATTGGTTGTTCACGAAATATCCACCAATATCTAACAGTGATGAATGACTTAAAAAGACTCAGAAAGAGTTCATTCGTGTAAATTGTTAAAAATTAATAACACTTGCAAAACATTCTCATTCTTAATCCATAATTATTCATAAAAAAAATCAAAACCTTGTGACAAAGATTATAAATAAGAGGATTTGACTTTGAAAGGTTTCTAATTATTATCTGACAAAATATGTTCATTGTTGCTTAAGGTTTTTGGTGTTACGTTTAAAGTTATAAATGTTTCATAATTTCTAAAATTTTATACAATTCTGTAGTTATTTTATTCATTAATTTTATTAGTGTAAGAGGATAAATTTTTCTATAATCAAATTTAATTATTATTATATATCACATTTATACAATTATTTTATTTATTATAATATTTGTTTTATTTATATAAAATCAATAATATTTACAAAACTAACGACATCCATTAAAACAATTTTATTGTGACTGAGTTTCATGTATTATTTTATTATCTTAAAATCATTTAAAATTTATATCATTTTATATCATCATTTAATAATTTAATCAATTAATAAAATTGTCCGAATTCTTTGATGCTTATTAATATTTTCTCATTAGATGAAATATATTATCCGAGTTCTTTAATTTAGATGAATAAATATTAATACATTAATAATATAAAAAAATATAATCAAAAATTATACTATAAAACTTTAAAATTAATTTTTCAAAAGATTTTAATTAACTCATGAAAATGATTTATTATCATAATAGCGATTTAATTATCAGTAAAATATTTTGTCTACGCTGAAATCTTTCAATTTCGTTTATCTTCATTTCTTTTTTGAACAATCGATCAATATTTTGTTATTAATAGATAATATGTAGGACTCGGGTTTTGTTGGGGACCAAGGTTTTTTCCCATGACTATTCGATTAAGATGTTTTTTAAGCAATTCAAAATTGTTGACAGGAGAGAGAATACTTTTTACTGTTCACCAAAATCTTTCAATACTTTGAGTATGAATAAGAGAAACTTGTTAATAAAGTTATTCACGTTCTCTTCATCGTGTTGTACTTGGAATGATATCTGTGCAATTGGCAATAGCAAAGTCCTTAAATACATGATCCATAGGCATTTGCTTAATGGCATGTGATTTCCTTCAAAGATACTTTTCTTAAAAATAGATTCTGATGAGCTGCAACTTCTACTACTACAGCGCTATCTCCCATTTATTCCGTGTCGAGTTTTACCACGTTCTAAGTTCATGTTTCTTCCACAAACGTCACAGTAACTTACACGTCGTATCAGCCTTTCTTCTAGTATAAATTCTAGTGTATCCTCTTCATTCATTGTAAGCTAAGGGATTAAAAAAATAAGAAAAATAATCAATTTTTATGTGTTTTAATGTTTTAATTTTTTTGCCACCCACAAAACCCGGGTCCTACCTAAAATTTCAATAATATATAATAATTTGAAAGGCATAAAATCTACATATGTACAAATGGTTATTATATAGAAAAACCGAAATCCTACTACATTGAAAATAAGGAAATTAATTGTTGTGGACACAATATGTTAATATCAATTTATTTTTATGTACTTTTTAAAACATGTTTCGTACATCAGTGATTCTGAACATCAAATTATCAGAGATTGTCAACAAAAAATTACAAATAATAACTGGAACAATCGGCCTCTTGTCCGCCGCTTGTCAAGCTTCTACTGTCGGTTAAAAACAATACAGAAAAATAAAAAAAACTTTTAAAAAAAAAGCAATTATCAAATTTTGAAACTTTTCATTCTAGTTTTATAAATTAAAATAATTGACAATAATGAATTCTAAAGAATCTATGACAAATATTCGAATATGATAAGTATTCATAAAATAATTAACGCTATTTCACCGAAATTTGCAGATTAATAAAGATGTGCCAAGCACTTTTTAAACAGTTAGATAAAACGGAATCTGTCAAAATAGACATCAAATTCAGCTATGTTTTGCATTTAGACAATATTAACCACTTGCCAGACGCGCGCTCAAATATGAGTGCAAAAAATGTGTATCATTTCGGGCGAGCGTTCACATGTGAGCGCACACTCATAGAAAAAATTAGTGAATACAAACTGGGAAAATTAAAAAAAATATATTTACGTTATATTTTGATTATATACTATTAATTAATGATTTAAAAAAAAATTATCAAAAGGTCTTACTAAAAATGAAATTTTAATTATACAGATAAAACAAATAATCATTTGTTAAATTTTGAAAAAAAAGTGATATATAAAGTGTATTTGTGTTAAGATAAATAGTAGGCAATTTATATTTATTATTATTATTATTTTATTTTTATTATTACCACTATTATTATTATTGTTATTATTTTATTATTATTATTATTATTATTATTATTATTATTATTATTATTATTATTATTATTATTGTTATTATTTTATTATTATTATTATTAATATATAAATATTGCTATCACAAGTGTAAAAATTTATTTTGTATTTACTCTCCACTAACTTATTAAAAATTAATGTAAAAGTCTAAAAACATTAATCAATAAAATTCATTTCAAAATAAATATTTGTCGAAAATAATTTCGAAATTTCGATAATTTCACTTAATTAACATTTCTTTTTTTTCAAAATTCAAATAAATGTCTTCCATGACATCTTCTTTAAAAATGTTGAACGCATATTAAAATAAATCGCATTTACTGTAAAAACTATCAAACGAAAACATTTCATTAGTGATGAAAAAGAAAATACATCCCTAAAAACATTACAGAAAATTTTTCCAATAAAACTTTAAATTGTCTGTCTGGAGAATGCGTAAAACAAATCATTCTATTTGTCATCAAAAATTTAAAAAACTATTTCCTCATAAATGAAGGCTGATCAAAAAATATATTAATTAATATTTTTAATTTGCAAATAGTTAATCAACCAAAACTATTAAAACAAAAAAAACATAAAAATTCTATTAGTCGAACAACATGAATTAATTAAAAGAAATTTAAAAGATTTAAAAGATTAAAACAAATTTTATTTTTATTGAATGAAATAGTTGAAATGCATTTTTACAGGAACTTAAATTTACTTTCATCTGAACTCTTTTTAGAGGAAATTGCAACATAATAGATTTTCCTTTATCCTATTAACTTTTACAAGAGGCCCGTGTGAACCTAGCTTATGGTGTTAATTGAACAGACTACAAATACCTCATCAGTTTTCCATGCTCATCATCATCCCGCAAATAAAGTGATATTAAATTAAAACCTATTTTAAGTATTTTTGTTTTACTACGAGGTCATTTTACACATACACAAATGGAGATTCACTGCAAACTGTAGCATATTCAACATTAAAACAACAAACGTTTATCAAGTCAAGTATGTAAATTAAATGGATATTTATTGTAATAAAATGCAATTCAGACTGCAATTATCGCAATAATAATGTCAACAATGCTAATTGCATTCACCCTTTTTAAATAGCTTCATTTTTTCTTTTATCTTTTCATTTCTATATAAAATCAAAATAATGAGAAAAATTTTGTTAATTTCAATTTTCATTTTTCAATACTAAATTAAAATAGGAAAATATAAATCTTTGTTAATTTAATTTGTGATTATTTAATTAAGATACTTTTCTTTGTGAACTTGCTTTTTAATATTTATTTCCAATATTCAGAAAAAATATTGAATGGAAAAATGTATTTATCTAAAATTTATAAGAAAATAATTGAGATTTTAAAGAAAGATAAATCATCAAGATAAATTATTTTACTGATAAATAAACATTTATTCCATTTCATACATTCACAACAATATGTTTATGTTTATTGAAAACTGTTAGATTATTTTGAAATTTTACCTATAGTGTTAAACATCTTACTAAAAATAAAAATTAATTAATTTAATAAATTAAAACATTTTCAATAATTCAATTAAACATGTTATTAAAACTTTATTTATTTTAAACAATTTTCATTGTGATGATATTTATAAGATTTTATTATTAAATTCACTTATTGACATAATTTTATTTATCATTTGGTCTCATCATTGATCTTTTTTTAATTCAATAATTTTCATATTAATGTTTGTTAGACATTAAACCAACATAACATATAAGGTACACGATATTTCGGCAGAGAGCATAATTTTAAATATTTGATTTAGTAATATTTGACTTAAAATAAATTTACATTTCGTTAATTTTATTTCAAACATTTTTACAAACGTTAAATAACAAAAAACTTATTAATTAACCCTTTTACTGCGGCTAGTGGTTTTTAAGACAGGCATCATAATTAAAATTATTTTATTTTGCGCAAAAATAATATTTAATACATTTAAAATTGTTGTAGTTCTCAATGTCTTATTGTAATAAATGACGCAAAATTATAACCTACTGAAATTAAACGGTAGGTGCGACAAAACATACTCTTCATAAGCAGTGAGAGAGTTAAAATAAAATAATTGCCAAATTTAAGTTGTTTTACACTTAATTAAAATATATATATTAGAAACGTTATTCTTTTTAAAGTTTTTGGGCTTCATTTCCTATATAAATCTAAATTTCTGTATTTTTGGGCAACTTAAAAAATATTTTTTTCATAAAATCTGCAATTTAAAATGAAAAATAGATTTGCAGTACTGTAATAATTGCAAGTGATAAAATGTAATTTAATCCTAATTTGCTGAAAGCAAATTATTATCATTCGATGAAGGGTTCGGTAAATATTTTATTTGGGTTTTCATTATAGAAAATGCATGTTTTAATTTTTTATTCCCGTAGATATTTTCTTATATTGATTTCTATTTTTATTACTGTTGATCTTGAACTGATGCTAGTGATGAGATACTTCCATAGATTTTGAAACGTTTAAGAATTATTTATTTATAGTAGATTCAATTTGGAAATAGTGTATAATATCTCAATTGCTTTAAAAGTGAAAAATAATTGAAATATATTAATAACCAATTAAATGAAACTAATTGATAGTTGTAAATTATACTGTATTTTATAAATTATTACAAATAAAACGTCAAAACATTTAGTTGAATTATTTATTTTTAAAATAAAAAAACTAGAAACATATATCCTATATATTTATATGTCCTTTCTATAATATCACAATCATAAATATTAAACAATCTTATTTTAATATAAAACAAAAAAAATAATCTTTTGTGGCAATTTTATTTAATTTTACTTATTAAAATAAATGAAGTTATTTTAATTATTACTCCCATCATAAAATATTTATATTTTCGATTTGAATACATTGGAGAAATTAGTTAAGAAATGGCCATTGAGCCTCTGGAGATTTGAGATTTCGAAAGATAACTCCAACGAAACAGTTGATTAGAGTATTAATAAGGTAAGTTAGAAACTTTTATAATGAACACTATTTTTCCTATAAACAAAGTCAATGATTTGAGTAAAAAAATAATCAACTTTCACCATTCAATTCATTTTTGTCATTTTTTTCATTGACTCTCAATTGAAGATAATATACCAATTCAGATTATATAATTATATATAGAGAAAAAATAATCACACATACTTGAAATATAAACAAATATTAAGAGCACTGGTATACGTTGGTGGCATTTATAGTAGGGAGGTAAAAATTAATTTTGTTAAGAAAAATAAAATACAAGCACAGATACACTACTCACAACAGCCATATAATAAAAAATACACACAGAAGGACAATTATTATGGACATCAACAAGATTATTTTAATTATTTTAAAAATTTGCAATTCGACGGTTTTCCTAGCTTTTTATCACATTTCAACTTTCCATGAGCAATTTAAATTATAATTTATTCAAAAAATTACAACTCAAACATATGTAAAAAAATATGTAATTCATAATTGAAATATTAAATTTAAAGTAAATTGCCTTTGAAAACTCAGAAATTGATAAAGATTGATAAAAGTCACGAAACAAGGAAAAAATTTTGCAATATCTTAAAAAATGTATTTAAATGACATTTTAATAAATTTTACAATTTTCAAAAAATATATCGTAAATCACCTGAAATAAATAAAAAAATATTATTAACATAATTAGATTAAAATTATTTTAAAAAACTATAGAAAAATGAAAATTTAAATAAAAAGTGAATGTAATTAAAAAATTAAATCAGCTTGGTGTGTAAACCAACAGAAAACTCATAATTTGTCTACAATTAATATGTATTTTTAATAAAATTTATTTAAAATTTTAACATTTATGTATGTATTATTCTTTTGGTTGTAATACATACATTCACCCCGATAGTCTTAACGCACCTTTTTTTGAAAAGAGACTCTATTGGATTCTTACATAAACATTTATTAACATCGATCTAACAAGACTACATAACAAAAAAAGCATTTTTACAACAAAATACACTAACATACAACGTCAACATAAGGTAATAAGGCATACTGAGAATAGACTATTTGTAAATAATTTCAAAATTTGTGTTATTTAATACCTTTAAAATAACTGAGTTATCTAAATAAATGTAATTTGAAAAAAATATTTTTCCATACAAGTTTGCTTATGCTGTTTTGTGTTTATAAGTTTCACTTTCAATATTATAATAATTAATAATTAGATAATATGAATTTATTTTAAAAATAATATTTTTCTTACAACGAAATAATTAAAACTCATATGTTCATTATGAAGAAGTTGTCGCTGTATAGAATGGAAAACACTTTTTTACATGAATTGATATAGAGAAAAGTTGTCATCAATGTAGCGTAACATTGTAGCTGTGAATATTTGCTGGCTTTATAATATCAAGATTTTTTTAAATTCAATACACATGGTTTATTTTGTTTAAGTGTTTCATAATATTAGCGATATTCTGCCTTCATTGAGTTGTGAATACAATACATCATATGATGCGTTTATAAATAATATTATACAATTAGGTAATGAGTAAGAACTTAGAATTTTGGAAATCTGTAATTTCTAGAAACTTTCCATATCATTTTGGAAAAGATTAAATTATCTTATGAATAACATAAAATATTTTATGACAAAAATTTCCTATACGTGATTTTGTGAGAAATTTGAGTTTTTTGTTTTAAACGCTCAAAAAAATCCTCAAATATTAAAAATTAACATGATTTAACTATTAATTATTAACAAAAGATTAAACTATTTTAATAACTTTACCAAATATTTTAAATAATAAGAACTAATTTAAATAATGCATATTCAACCGAAATTTCAGATAATTTTTCTGTAAAACAATTTTTTATATCCTAAAATTATTAAAAGAAGTCCTATAATTTTTTTTTAATTTAATCATTTGCAATACAGATTTAATTAATAAATGAATGAGACGCGTTACAAAAAGAAGTGACCGATTTTAGTTAATCTTACACACACACACACACATATATATATATATATATATATGTAGAGAATTTTTAAAATTTTAGCCGTTATTTGGTAATTGCATTCGCCAGATTTGACGGTACCCAAACAATTTTTCTAAAACATTTGGTATATTTAAAATTTCTATAGGCAATCCATCAGCCTCGAATCAGCATTTACGAAGATATCAGAAATGATAATATTTATTTGGTTAAATTGTGTGATTGGAGCCTCTCCTTGCAATCAAAAGAAGGGTACTATTTTATTTCATATATATTTCATAATCAACAGAAAAAATAAATAAAAAATGTTTAAAATTAAATATAGTTATTAAATATTATATCAATCCATGAACATAAACTGACTTATTTAAATATGATTGATGTTATTTAACTTTTTCAATGTGTATAAATATTCATTCCTACACAAGATTTGCATATTGTTTTAACGCGAATATTGCAGTAAAACACGAACTACATAGAAAACTAACTATAAAGAAATATTGTTCATTTAGAGATAACTTTGGCAATTTCCTGTTTACTAACTTTTAATTTAGGTTTTTTGTAGTTTGGGATAAGTCTGCAGCTTCGTACATAAAGAGGAGATTTAAACAACTCAGACAAATTATTACATGTAAAAATCAAATTTTTTGTTCAATTTATAGTGAGAAATTAAACTTAATGAACTGACTAAAAATAAATTCGAAAGCTTTATCCTTGCTCAATCTCAAATAACAACAGAAATTCTCAACAATGAAATAAATACTACAGACAGTGCAAATGAAATGTTATCAATATCTGTAATTAAAATCTATTTGCTTATTTTGATATTTGACAACAGTTTTACTGTATTTTTCAGATTTTCTTTGTATTTTATTAATGTAATTTGAAATTTATGTATTAATTATCAACTGTATCATAAAATCACTCTTCACCGTTGAAATTAATATAAAATATTATTCCACTGATTTGTTAATTAAAACAAAAATTTGATATTTAGCGAAATTTATATATTCAGTTTTAAATGTTGAAAGATTTTTGTAGTGAATATTGCAGTGAATACCCACTACATTTTTATACTTACTTTACTATCTCAAGTTTCATATCATTATTAGTTCAAATGCTTTGTTTTTTTTCATAATTTTCGAAAAAAATATTTTATAATGAAAGTTTCAATTTTCAATATCGATTATGTATATGAATGACATAATAATAATTAGTTAAAAGTGTTATTTACGTTTGTATATCCATTTATCCATATGATAAAATTTATAATATTAATTCAATAAAACCTCACACCAAATTATATGTTTTTTATTTTATTTTCTCTTTTGAGAACTTCCTTAGAAATATAATTATATATATGTATATAGATATAGATTTATAAAATTACATACAAAAAGTAAATTTATTGAATTGAGTAAAATTTCCAAAAATAAGAAGTCCCGGTGAAATTCTTTGGAGCTTTAGGTAAATTCTTATATGATGTCTAGGGTCTGCGGAGTAGAATTAAAATGCCTAGACAAAATCATAGCATGAAATAAATTAAGAAATAGATAAAATCTCAAATATGTATTCAAACATGAAATGCGGTAATCGTTTGTGAAAGTCGTACTTTCAATATCTGATAATAGATGCTGGATTGATTGTCGAGAATATTGGCTTTTGTAGATACTTCGGATTAGAGTTAAAACTCGGGGATGAAAATATGTCGTAGAATAGATTAAAATAAATATATAATTTTGAACATGTAAGTAATGTAGTCTTCTGTCGTAGTCTTGAGATTGATTCGGTTGTATAAGTTAGCTTTGTCAAAGAAAATTCATTATTAAGGTTTCTAATAGTTCGATTCATGATTGGTTATTTTAATCTGTGATTTAGATTGTTTGCTTGTATTTTTGAATATTTTGAAAAACCTTTCTAAGTATAACGAATCATAATATTTAAGCAAAGTAATTTTTGTTTATTTCATTAGTAATGCATTTGCAATTCCTAATTAGTCTTTTTTTTATAATTTGCACACTGTTTATATAAGAATTAAATGTCGATGTTTGTGGCACTACAGAATGTTAAAATTATAATAAGCATTTGTTTTGTAATTAAACGCCTGCGGACCTTGCAAAGACAACATCATTTGTCTCAATATTACTTATTGTCATATATTTGTTATTATTGGGGATATAGTTATAGAAAATAAACCAAACATTAAACTTCTTCATGTAACATTCGATGCAATTTCAAATGGCAGACCAGTTTTATGCTTATTCGGTTTTCATCAATACCAGGTAGGAAGCTTTATCGCACCCAGTGACTCTTCAATCAGACTACAAAATACATAAATTGTTGTACCAATCTTATGAAATATATTTCACTACATTTAATATCTTTCAAACTAGTTGTATGAGGAACTTATATCGTCCTTATTGTAATGTTTTCAGGTTTTTATATTAAATAAATTTTAAAAAACACTTACTATAAATATAATATTTTTGATTGATCACAAAATCAAAAAAATTTTAAAATGATTCTATGAAGTGAACTATGAAGATTATAAACCGAAACTTTAACAAATACTTTAAGGTAATTAACCTTTAACAATAAACCGTCTACAGACGGTCATCATAAAAACCCATTCATTCAAATCAAACATTTTTCGCGTTCCAACTAGTAAGACCGTTTTTCGTCTGTAAAACTACACACCACAACTTGCAGGTTTGAACACAATCAAACACATGGTTTGCTTGTAACGGTCAGTTTGGTTGAGTTTGGTTTGTCCTCGTAATTTTATTTCAGTAGTTTAAGGGTTAATTGATGTTGTTTTTTTTAATAAATTTGGTCATTATTATTATTAATTTTGTTGCACAAGTAATAATACAAACACCATTTACACATTTACTATTTAAATACAGTTTTTAAAGGAGACTCGGATTGACTCAACATTTTTCTCTACCACGTAATTAATACAACCTCACGAAACAATTAATAAATTATATAACGCTTATCACCACATAGATTTAAACAAAATTAAAGTTTATAATGGGAAACTGAAAGAATTATAATGAAATATTAAAATGTAAAAAAAACCTTAATATTTAAAAAAAGAAATTAAATAATAAAATTTACAATAGTTTATTACAACAGACCCAATAGTGTCATTCTAGAGTTTATTTAAAAAATATAGTTGTAAAAATATTTTTAAATTTTAATTAGAAATTTTTAAATTTCTAAATCAATTATACTAAAATATTTATAGGGAATGTACGTAGTTATTTTAGCGTGGGAAGAGAACATAAATTACGCTATCAACAAAAAATTCCCAAAATAATTATCAATCAAACTTGCAATATAGATAGATTTTATTGGAAATATTTGAGATAAAATTCGGTAAAATGTTTTGAAAATGTTCTTTAATATTTATCAGCGTGTAAATTAAGTTTACGTCCAAATTATGAATTTTTACGCCAAAAATTCATTTTAAAAAGCAAAAGTATATTTAATAGTTTTTAATTTAATCAAATATTTTTTTTAAATTTATCTTAAACTATTTTAATTTCCATGCATTCACACAATTTTTAATTAATTTGTTATTTATTAAATTGTTAAATATATTTAATTAATAACTTTTATTAGTTAATTAAGTTACATCATCATATTCTCCTCGTTTCGATTACTTTAGCCATTCAATGTTTTTTATAAATTTTCTCTCATTAACTAACTTCACTTCATAGCTTCTTTCGTGTAATTGTTTCACGACTTTTGTCATCTTCTTTATTATTTTTGGCATATTCATAAGCCATTCTTTTTAAATACACCTTCCAAAACCTTTTTTACTAGGTGACTGACCAATATTTTTTTAGAAAATGCAGATAGTCATAAATACTAACTCAGCCAATTTTTTTAATATTTTCTAAAGTGGTATGAATGGCGCTTTTATTTCTCTTTAGTTGACATTTTTCATTTCTGACAATTTTCAGAACTTTCAATAACCCTTTGAACCGCGTCCCTTATATCTCTCTTTTCTAAAGTTATTCAATTTCTTTTTCTTTTCATCATATACGTAATACCTCGTGATTAGAACAAAGTATGAATCTTTTCCATAAAGATAATGTTTAAAATAATTTGTGAAATAAAAAATTGCTAAAGGTTGTTTCCTCGATATATGCAATACTCAATTTCATGTTTAGAAATAGTAGAGGAACTATAGGCTATAATATTTTCATTTCTCGAATCACCCATTTGAGATAAAATGATTAAATATATTTTGCCTAAAATAAATGGCTTTGAGAAATCTAGAAATTTTAAAATGAGAGCATTTATTAATTTTTCTTTTAGTTTTACAAATATAGTTTAGTTTTACAAATTTAAGTTTGAATTTAAATTTGAATTCAGGTTTGAATTTGGATTTGATTTAGATTTAAAATTTAAAATTAAAAAAATATATAAAAAATAAAAAACGTTTTTTTATAAAATAAAATATTGAAAAATTAAAATTTAAATTAAATTATAAAATTTACAAAATAGGAAATATTATTTGGGTAATTAAAATTAAAATAAAATATAATTAAAATATAAATTTATTTTTCACTAACAACAATTATTAAATGTAATAATGATAAAATTCACTTGAAAAAGGCAGTGCAGAAAATTCGTGAGTATCAAAAAACATCGATATATTACTGATTTATAGTCTTCAAACTCTCTTTAATAAATTCAATGGAAAAGATAATCAGGGTGAAATTGGAAGAAAATAAGTTCTTATAATATTTTAAGAAAACATTTTTACATTCATTTGACCAAATTAAATTAATTTCTTTTCTTTACTTCCACACAATTTCTCTAAAGCTTTTGAATGTTCTATGTCATTTTAGATTTTTCTATAATAATTATTAATCCTTAAAACTTCTTAATTTTTTAATACACTTGTCGAGGTTCGAAGAATCTCAACTTGGTGGCTCCTATATTAATAGGAACACAAACACAGGTTTAAAAAGCTTTATTAAATAATAACAATTATCTACATAAAATAAAATTTTCACCTTTTTATTAAAAATAATATAATGGTTTGGTTTATCTTTCTAAGTTTGTTCTCTCTGCTGTATATCCTTACTTGCTACAACCTGAGCTTGGTTATATGATTTTGTATGCTCGAAGTTATATTGTATTATCAATTACTGAATTTGCAACTCTTCTTACCTTACAATTTTCTGGTGTTTTGACTAAGGAAAACTGTGGTTTATATAGTTATTTTTTGTGGTTCTGCACATCAAGTGGCGAGAAATTTCAGATAATTTTCAGTAATTTTTGTTTGTCATAAACAAATTTCATTTTTTTAAAGTAGAGATTGCTATTTTTAGGGTTATCTTAATTCCCAGCATCCTTAAAGTTGTAAATGTAACGGTCCGTTGTATTATATTAATAATATTTGTTAATTCTTTGTTTAAATTATTGTATTCAGTATTTTATTCTTATCACAATAATCACCATTGTTATGTTATGGTATGTTATAATTGCTAAATGCTATGGAAGAAATCTCTAGAACCCAGCAGAGTCACCTTTAAAATTTGTGTTGGGATTTCTGGAATTAGTGTATGTATGTTAAATGTAGAAATACAAAAAACGAATAATAAAACAATAACGAACTTTTATTACAATAGGTTAAATTACGTTAGTCTTTCGAAAATAGATCTAATCTTTCTTTTGAATTATTTGTTTTGTAATTTGTTTTCTGAGTAGAATTTCCGATGATTTCTGGAAGACAATTGTGAATTTAATTAGTCCCTTTAACCTTCTGTTTTACTTTTAATCTTCTATCTTTCCATGGGGATATTGATTTTTTCCGATTTATTATCTTGTTATTATTTATATTTTGTAATTATTATTAACTTCAAAGTAGAAATAGATTTGGGAATTAAAAAGAAAATTCCAAAAAAATTAAATATTCTAATAATCTCTAGAATGATTGAGAAAAAGCTAAATGCAAAGATTAACTAAAATACACACCTTAATAAAAGAAATCGTAAAACAACACTAAATTTACAAACATAAAAAGTAACATACAGCACAACTGCCATCATTATCGTCCTTTCAGTTGTATTGTTTAAACAATTCAACAATTCACAAATGACGCCTTGCAATAAAAACAATTATTTTTTTATTAGCAAGTGTGTTGACTATCAAAAGGAAAAGTTTAAAAGCGGCTTAAGATTCAAGTTATATCATTTTTTGAAACCGAAGTAACCGAATTCACAAAATTTCTAGATGATCAGATTTGGTGGTTAAAAGTGCAGTTTGTGCAGATCTTTTTGAAAAATTAAGCCAGCTGAATTTAAGTTTACAAGGACCAGAATATCACCATATCAACTTCATTTGATGAAGTCAACAAATCAAGCCTAAGGACAAATATTTCCGCAGACATTCAATCCAATTTTCAAAACTTACAACCTTTTTTGGAAAATTATTTTTATTCGATTTCAACCAGTTTCTGAGTGTGTTTTGAATGCTTTCGGAATCTGTCAAACAACGGATTTCGCTAAAGAAGAAGAAGAGAAGCTTTTTAATCTGAAAAAATGACAGCCTTTTACAAACTACAGTTGACGAGAAATCTTTGAAGAATTTTGGATTTCAATCAACGACTCTTATCCTTCATTACTTTGAAAGCAATAAAAATTTCTTTGTCTTTTGCATCGTCATGGCTGTGTGAGTTTGGATTCTCAGCTTTAAATGAAATCAAATCGAAGAAAAAAGAAAGATTAATTCGAATTGACGACGAATTGTGAACCTGTTTGTCGAACCTTGAATATCGATTTGAATCAATTTGTGCTAAAAAAATCAACCCCAAATTTCTCATTAAATAAAAGCTTTATTTCAAAAATAGGTTTTGTTCGTAGTCTTAGTTATGGAATGGTTGGTGTCACGAAATTTTCTGGTTTGGCTTGTGTATTGGGAAAGGTTGGGAAATACTGATCTAGTAACATCTAGTCAAATGAAAATTCCACGTATTTTAATTCATTGCTAAAAGCTCC
Organism: Schmidtea polychroa; assembly: GCA_959609185.1. Lineage (NCBI taxonomy): Eukaryota > Metazoa > Platyhelminthes > Tricladida > Dugesiidae > Schmidtea > Schmidtea polychroa. Next base: position 24,953 of record CAUHTR010002727.1, on the reverse strand, counting down.
AAACAATCAAGAATGACAATTTTACAATAATTCCAAACATTTGTGATTCATGATTTACAAAGATTATAATGCAAATTGCATATGGAAAAGTCAATATTACCAATGCAAGGGATATAATTTGGAAAGCACAAAAAATTCTTTTATCGATTGTAAATAGTAAAAATAAGAAGCAAATGAGAAAGATTATATATAAACAACATGGTGGATTTATAGCTGTATTGATACCTCTTGCATTATCTTTATTAGGTGGAGCAGGTTTATTAGAATGTCAAAGTTCATAAGCAAATACCAAATTTATGAGTCATATCTTTAAATATCAAAATTTATTTAAATTAACTGAATAAAATTATCAATTACTACATTCAGGAGAAATTGTTAATGGATTTAATCAAACCCGATTTTCGATACGACCTAAATGTGTTGGCCAAAACTTTGACAATTGTTTTTTCATTGAGTGAGGATGAGTGAGGTTTGTGAATACCTTTATTTAAATATTTATTTGCACGCTGGTCGGTGTTTGTAGGCCACTGAAATGTAACAAATCGCAGGCCTCGAAAAATATTATGATCAATAATATGATCAAAAACGCTAATTAATTTGGTCATAGTACCAATGACCTAATGACACATAATCGTGTCCGTGCATTCATAAGAAATATTATGTTTAACACCCAATATTTATATACTCATTAATACTCATTATTAAGTGATACGATCCAAAGATCCTTTTTGACCTTATATTGGGGGGATTTTAAATGTGTGTTTTTTAACTATAATGATCTTAATTAAGTTGGGTTATTATAAACTCCATGTCAAACTTCCTCACCGACTCACAATTTTTAGGTTTATTATTATTATTATTATTATTATTATTATTATTATTATTATTATTATTATTATTATTATTATTATTATTATTATTATTATTATTATTATTATTATTATTATTATTATCATTAATGTGAACTAACTTTATTGAGAAGAAAATTCACAACGGTATCATTAAATAATTATTTAATGGGAAATTAGTTTATGTAAAAATACAAAAAAAATATATATTTAGTTAACTTACTTGCAAATGAGAAAATTGTAATGAATTAATAATTGCCTTAAAAGCATTTTAAAAGTAATACGATTTATGAAGATGAATTGTTTTACACTCGTTAAGTGATTATAAATTATGAACTAATTCAAATCACCAAACCTAGTTTAATCGTGATTAATGAGCGACTTCACTTTTCCTATCAAGTGGTTTTAAATAATTAATTAATGCCCATCAAGAAATCTCAAGTTGATCTGACAGGGTTTGACTACTCATATTATCATGGTGTCCATCCTATTAGCCCTACTACATCGCTGTAATATATTAATTATTCCTATTTTCCATTCATAGTTTTAGAATCAGATATGAGTAGTGATTGCCCTCATGATTGAAGTTATTAGTATTTTTAATTAATAAATTTCTATTTATTTATTTATTAAATATAATAATAATAATAATAATAATAATAATAATAATAATAATAATAATAATAATAATAATAATAGTCACAAAAACTATCACAAAAATATAAAATTATTGATGCTGAATTTAAAACAACGACATCATACTGAACTCAAGAATTTTAATATATTACAATGGAATCTTCACAGCATGTACTGAAAAAACTGGTGCCAATGAAATAATTTTCACCTTTTTATTCTTTTGCACACATTTTTTATTCGCTTTCTTAACGCTCTTACATTTAATTACTTTCTCGCAACTGATTTTGTTACAACTGTATACTGTTTATATATTTCAAGTAGAATTGTATCTACACTAAAGTAAAGTTTTTTATCGAAAATTATATTTACTAACTATTTAGCAGGTAAATGATAATATGCAAAATATCTATTGAATAAAATGAAATGATTTTCGCTTATTCAGATAATATAAGAAATATATTATACTATATTTACTAACATTAATAATAAATTTATATCAATTTATTTATAATTACAATATTATTTAATTATTTACAAATTAACAAATTAAAGTTTTTTTTCAAAAAAGGAAAAATGAAAATCCAGAAAAACGCCTTATGAAGAGAGAAGAATGCCAGAAGCTGAAAGGCTTGTGCTTCTTGCTCAGAATATGATTTCCCAACTGCTTTGTAAAAAGAATTACGATAAGTATATGTTTTATTAAAATTTATAAACCTTTTAATAAATTTTGACTTATATTGTATTTTCATTTCTTTTAAATTTTCCTTTAGGTTTCCGTATGTCAGCTTTTACTAATTTTATTTTTTTATTATTTTATTTCCTTTATATTATCTACATTCAGAGGTTTCTTCAAAATTCGCAAAATAAGCAATAGTCTTGTATTATTCATTTATTTCGTTTGTTTTATATCTTATTTTATTTATTTATTTAAAAAAAAGAAAAAAAGCTCAAAAATGATAATATAATACAAGTATGTAGTGCGTTGTTATTTTCGTTATTTTGTTTTTACATGAAATTGTAACTACGAATTGTAGTGTATTATTATTTTTATGATTATTATGATCGTTATATTAAAACAATTTTATAAAAACTATATAGTATAATTTACTATAGTAAATTATTACTATAGAAAATTACAAAATACAAAATTTTAAAAATCAGTAAGAAAATTAAAGAAACGATAGATTGAAGATTCTGGAAGTTTAACATTTGGAGAAGAATTAAATACAAAAGAAATATCATAATTATTAAATTATACTACTCCGTGATTTAGGGTCCTATTGTACCTATTGTCTTATTGCAAATTTACAAGGTGTTTTCCTTTATTTTTATTTTTATATTAATAAAATTTGTCATTTATATTTTTCGTTTGTAATTTTATCATAAATTTACTTGAATACAATCATTCCAACAGTCCCAACACAAATATCCTACGAATCATTCACTCTTTTCAAGGTAATTGGTTCAGTTGTCGGAAAATTTAAGAATGAAAGTTAAACGTAAGGATATGAGGAATGGATTTTTTTATGGCCAAAATGTTATGGTCTTTTAAATAGCAAAGAATCGATGAAAGCTAAGAAAATAATAATAGAGAAAGATGTTTAAATTTAATTTATCAGTAAAGCAGTATGTTAAAATTAACGGATCAAAGTCCAAAACGAAAGAGTACTTATCATCTTAATGTCTAATAAATGTTCATTTCTTAACCATGAAACATTAATGCACAAATCTTTTATTATTACTTGTTCTTTTTTTAAATACATATCATATTTTATAAAAATTGTATTTATTTATTAAGAACATATTGAAAAATTATCTGTTATTTTGTAAAGTCAGCATCTTATAATTTTGTTGTAAATAATTTGAGTGGATTTTTGAACCAATGATAAAAAATGATAAAATTACAGCTTAAGGTTTGGAAAATGAACACTAAATAAAACAAATTTTATTTAAAGCTAGAAATTTATTTTATTTCGATATATTTAAACAAATAATGACAGAAATATAAAATTTTAAATGTCACGGAAGTAAGATATGATAAATATGTTCCCTTTTGAGTATAAAATAATTTTCTTTTTAGAAAAATATTTTTAAAAACGTATTATTCGTATTTTTTTATTATTTTTTTAGTATTATTGATTTTATTATAATAATTATTTTTAATGTGTATATCGAAAAGTGCAATTAGATTTTTATTTAAATATATTTTCATTAAGATGGTAAAAATATTATTAATATATCTAAAATAATACAGATATTCATAATTAAATATTCATCATTCGCTAAACAAAAATTATATCTAATTAAAATTTTGCATGTAATTACGTTATAATTAAATCTCTATTCCGTGTGATCTGTTTTCTTAAAAATTTTATAATTTTTATAATTTATGTATTAAATAAATATTTTGATCTTACAATAATAATAATAATAATAATAATAATAATAATAATAATAATAATAATAATAATAATAATAATAATAATAATAATAATAATAATAATATAATAATAATAATAATAATAATAATAATAATAATAATAATAATAATAATAATAATAATAATAATAATAATAATAATAATAATAATAATAATAATAATAATAATAATGATAATTGTAATGTATTGAAATATTTTTTTTGTTTTTTTTTCGTAAATTATCGTCTGGGCTCTTCAAATCTCCTTAACAGACACGCATCTACAAATACAAATATAAGACATATATATATATATATATATATATATATATATATATATATATATATATATATATATATATATATATACATATTAGCGATTGGAAGTTTATTTAATTTGAATTATTAAAAAGATAAAGTTTTTTCAAATATAAATTTACAAATTTTTCATTTAGATTAATTAAACTTTAATTTGAACAGTGAGACGAAGTTCTTCAAGATTTTCGACATAAAAATCTTCGATATGTTTTGGTTTTATAAAATCATTTGTGAAGTGTATTGAAGAAACTTAAGTATTTGGCAATTATTTCCAATCTTAATTATGGTGGTAATAGTTGAAACAAAATTTTTATCTAATTCATTAAATTTTTCAACATTCTTATTTCAATATATGAACGAATAGTCACATTATTGCACCAGTATAAAGCTATAGATAGCTTTCATTGGCCAATTTATAGCTTAACAAATAACAAATCATTTATCTGGATCAAGTTTTACATTAATTTGGATTTTTATGGAGTATATGTAGTATGTAAAATTATTTTGCTACTAACAATCGATCCTAAAGCATCTGAATAATAATAATAATAAACATATTAATAATAATAATAATAAACATATTAATAATAATAATAATAAACATATTATATTAATTTTCATAAGAGAAAACCAAAAATATTTTTTAATACAAACTTAAAAATTTTTAAATGAACTAAGTCTAGAACATTTTTGATGTATCACGTTTCACATTGAATTTTTTAATTAATTATTTTATGATAATTGATCAAGTCTAGTAATAAAATTTTTGCATTATCAAATTGTAATTAATTCTAATATTTCACTATTTAATTACTTTAACTAAAAATTGCAAATTCTTTGATTTTATAGATTTGATTAATAATCTTTGATTATGAAAAAAGAGTTTGCATTAGAAATAAACCTTAAATTAATTAAAATAAAAGTTATTTGATGTTATTAAGATAAAAGATAAATGGTTTTTTTCAGTTAGTATTATTATCATTATTGTATTTGTAATTAGTTCAATATTTAGTTCAATAATTAGTTCAAAATTAAAATATTGGTCATCAGTAAATATGAAATAAATTAAAATACATTTTATTTATTTAATATTAATTTTAGTTAAAATTAAAATTAACCATATTAAATCTACAATTCAGTTTTCATTTTATATTATATAAAGTGAATTTCAACGATTAAAACAAATTTAGAATAAATAGTAATTATATATAAATTGTAAGCAATGCTCATTTAAATGACTAGAACTTCATAAAATGATCGAAAATTTTTAAAACTGGTTGGGCTTTCAGGAAACGTCAGAAGAAATAGAGATTCGGTTGCATGATGATAATGAAGATTTTTAAAGAAAATTTCAAATTTGAAGGAAAGTACTATTTTTGATAAATTGCATGATATCTCAATATCCAATTAAAAGTTTGATCAAATAATTTTAATTCTGAGCAAGATAAGTGAATTTATGGATGTTATGACATTAAAGAATATCAGCAGTCAGGTATTTATCAACCGATTTCTTTATAAACAGAATCAGTCATAACCAAAATTCAATTTATTATTATTATTATTATTATTATTATTATTATTATTATTATTATTATTATTATTATTAATATTATTATTATTATTATTATTATTATTATTATTATTATTATTATTATTATTATTATTATTATTATTATTATTATTATTATTATTATTATTATTATTATTATTATTATTATTATTATTATTATTATTATTATTATTATTATTATTATTATTATTATTATTATTATTATTATTATTATTATTATTATTATTATTATTATTATTATTATTATTATTATTATTATTATTGTTATTATAAAAGATGAAAGATTGATAATAATAGAGATCATTTGTAAATCATCAAATTTGTATCTAAAAGACAATTTAGTAGAATTTCTAAAGTAATAATATCATTAAAAATTCGTCGTTGTGAAGGAACACTTGAAAAATAATAATAATCATTTCGAAGGATACTGCTTCAACAACACTAGAATTCATCGTAAAACAGCTGCGGTTGACATTATGTTTTTATTTTACAGTAAGATTAATTATCTCATTATCGGTTTCTTAAAATAAAATTTTATTGTTTATAAGTTATTAGAATTTTATTAAAAAGATGATATTTTAAATAAATTTTTCAACTGACTACTCTAAAGATAGAATAATGGGATGTTAGCAGTAGACCACAGGCTTAAAATCTCAGAATCAAGATTTTTGGCGAACCCTCTCCTAAAAAATATTTTAAGGGGGTTAAATATTTTTTATTTGTTTAAATAAAATGATTTTGATTTTTAATGATAAATAACTAAAACCTTTTGTCACTAAATGATTCTATTAAATTACTTCAAATTAAAATTACTCAAAAAATAAGAAAACGGGTTTATTTGTAAATGTGATAAAGAATACTTCCGAAGAAAAGCAAAGATTATCCATAACACAAATATCGCAAAGTAATAATATTAAACCTATATATATATATATATATATATATATATATATATATATATATATTATATATATATATATATTATATATATATATATATATATATATATATATATATATATACTTTTTTTCCAATTTCACCACTGATTATTTTTCCATTGAATTTATTATAAAGAGAGTTTGAAGACTATATATCTCGATAGCCTGTGTCAGAAATAGCGGATTCGAATGAAAAAGGTTAATTAAAATTATCTCGACAGCTGTCAGAGATAGTGGGAAGCAAAATGATGTGTCCCAGAGGCAGATTGGGAAAAACAGTACCACAAATTTATGAGTTATATAAAAGAGAAACAGAGACAGAAGGAAGAGACAAGAAATTGTAACAGAAATTGTAAAGACGAAAATAATAACAAGAAATTGTGAGTAAAGAAATTGTAACAGAAATTGTGGGAAACGAATTGTGGAAATTTGCCGAGACGAATTGTTAAAAGAATAATTGTCAGAGAAGAATTGATTGGAACCAGACGAGAAAATAGTTATTGAGATATTAAAGAAAGTTGTCGAAGAAAATTAAAAGAGAAACTAAAGCTAATTATTGATCAGAGAATTCTAAAGGAAAAGTTTAGCGAGTAGAATCCAAGTCACAGCAATAAAACAACTAGCTCAAATTCCCTGTTGTTAGAACCAATTGGTAGCTAGTGATCCTTCAAATACGGTGTTATACGAGAGTACTATTCGCCACAGAATGTCGTAATAAGCGCTGTATAATCGTCGGTCATATTCGTGAACCGATTGTGTCATTGTGTAGTGAAAATTATTTGTGATTATCAATAAAGTTTTCTGTTGTCGATTGTTATTTGTGGGTCAGTTAAAAGAACGCTTGAAGTCAGAGTAAGAATTTGTAATATATAAATATCACCAACAACCCAGTAACCCAACATTTCTTTTTTCACAATAAATCTTTATTTAATATATGGAAATAAATTTTAATGAATTCAATTTTAATAAGTCCTTTCACTGAAAAAATAAAATTGTTTTTTAAGTTTTTTTTTAATTTCACCTTTTTTAGTACGACTTATTTTATTATTTTAATTAGCCATTAAAAACTTAATTTTTTATTATGTAATAAGGATCGTGAATTTACTTAATCCTATCTATTTCGGAGTATGGTCTTCATCATTTAAAATTTTTAATTATTTATTATTTAATTATTTGTTTTATTTGCTAATATTAAATTATTATTTTCAATAATATTAGTCTTGAAATTGCTTTTTGGGGAGAAAATGAAAAATAAATCTTGTCATCAACATCAGAGAACAATGAAAATCCTCTAATCCTTGATATTCATACTGAGCAGCATCTCATTTGGCATATTTGTTTTAAACAAACTATCACTACTACTCAAATTAATCAGAATTAATTAGAAAGTTCGTTTTAATAAATCATTTTTATGCAACCGAGAAATATATTATTAATATAATCAGATAAAATTGAATTTAATTAATTTTTAATTTTTATTTACTTGATTTAAATTTTGGCATGGAAATTTGTCATATTTTGAATATTAATATGAATAATTATTTTGTAAACATCTTGATTAATTTATTCATTTTTTTCATTAATTTGTATCAATTATTTCACTATTTTTTTGCATTATTATGGTCTGTAATTTAATTTTATCAGAATTTACATTAAATAATGTAATCATTATTATAATTTTTTGTCTTAACAAAGATGCCTGAAGATATTTTTAATTCTACCCACGCCTTGAAATCTGTCAATATAAACAAAACAGTTTTTATTGCACATTCCTTCTTAATCAGAATGTGGTATCCAAGTCAGAGTGATCAAGGTATTGTGTCATTCTCCATGATCGTCTTGACCAGTCCTTTCGTCTGGAAACTTGCAGCTCCTCAGCTCAATTGGCCGGTCTCAGATCCATATTCAGATTTATCCTCAGACATAGCTTCTTCCACTACTGGTCGGATGTCCGCTAAGTGTTGCGGTGTCCCATCCACCTATATGTTTGTGAGTGAATTGATGCCGGCCATGATTCCAATGGTTCATCGAGTGGTGAACTTTGCTGATACCGGCTTTACAAAGACCATTTATCTAGTTTATATTCGCAGGTTACTGAGGCGTTCATCTTTTTACACTCGATGAAGTATTGTGCCAAAAGACGATATCCGGAGAATTTGCATAAGTTCCGGCTATATCACACCTTCTTTTTAAAGTCCCTTTTCAGATTACATCTATAACGTCTCCTTGTGAGAATTAAAGTGGAAACTTACCCCATTATCTACAAGTTATTCTAATACTAGTCTTTATTCTCGAAATACTTCCTGCAGGTTTCTTGCAATGTTTTATACGTTTTATAATTTCCTCTAGATTGAAATCTACTGGGTCCACAGTCCAATATAATCAGAAACGTGGATCCCTCGTATCTATTGTCAACTACTAATCATTCTAAGTTTTCCATAACATACAGTGTCTCATGTCTCTTATTACGTCTCTTATACTTTGTCTAACGTTTTCCGAATTTTCCACTGGAATGAAAAAGATTGATTTTCCAAGCCAAAATGGTGTTTGCGGTGATGATTCTTTATTTACTAATTCTATAGTCATGTACAGCTGAAATAGTTCCTTGGCTTCAGCTATATACAGAAATAGACTTACTATCGTCAACGATGGATTCATCGATTATCTTTCGTTTCAGAACTTGTATTTGGCTTTCATTATTAAATACTGTTTTCAACCATCAATGAGATTCTTTTAATATCCCATTGGATTGCCAGGGAATGGTCTTCGCCTATTCTGAGCCCACAAACTGTGCATTTTACATTGAATTCTCTGGTTTTGTAGCCATTTTGAGCCAAGTGACTCACAACCTCGTTAACTTGAACCTTGTGTTATTTCCAAAAGTCTTTGCTTACATACAACTACAAATCGGCATTCTTTAAATCGAAAATTACTACTTGATCTAGCAATTTGCCGCCATTTCTCTAAACCTTCATCACATATATCACTGTTATTGGTGTGACTCTTAGCGCATTTATTGAACTGTCTGAAGTCGAGGACTGACTGGACATTCTCTTTGTTTTCTTTGCACTGTTGTCAATAAAGTCAAAACACCATGATCATAGCTATTCGCCAGAATTAACTAGTACTATTTGATTAATCACTCTATTTCATTCACGTATTCCTGCTGTAGTTTTGTTTTATTGCATGTTCCGCAACATGTTTTATTCAGTATGGAAACTTTTTCATATTCATCTCCCATATTTTCCATAGAAGAATAATGAAAAACATTCATCTTGAATTCTCAATTGATCATACTCCACATCTTACACTGATGAGACAGCACATCGACAAAATCACATTCCCTATTTACAAATCAAACCTCCTCCATAAAATTCTATTGCTTCGAGTCCCAAAACAATAACCACCCAGCCTTATGATTTTTATTATCAAACAATTTGCCGTAATACTTTATACCTGAAGTTATCTTCTTTTATTCTAGCCAGTGCGACCAATTTCTTTAAATTTGCGAAGAAGATATCCACCGGCTCTTCGGTTTCAAACATTTTCATACGTCTAGAAATCATCCATCGAAAAGATTTCTAATAGCAACATTTCTAACATTGCATTGCAGCATCCCTCATCCTTTTCTGCCAAATTTTCATACACTAAATACGCCTAGTAACAAGAGTAGAATGGGATGATATACTTTAGATTTTTTGGTATATAGAGACAAATTTGAATTTTTTAGACATGGCCAAAATTCACCTACTCCACCGTAAGGCTGAATGAATGTTTGCAGTTTCATAAATCTTCAATTACTTGTAACCAAATCAAAAAAGAATTATTCACTTTTATTGTCTTAACGAAGATGTCTGAAGATTTTTTGAATTCTCCCCATACTTTGAAATCTGTCACTATAAATTGACGACAGAAATTATATCGAAAGACAATTGGACTTATGTAGATATTATAAAGAATAAATAATAATGTCTTATGATTTTAGAAGATTATAATGAAGTCCCGGAGAAAGTTGGTTAAAATAAAAGTAAATTTTATTAATATATCGAAAAGGTTGGCTCCTAAAATTGTAGATAAAGAATAGTAAAGTTTTAACCGGATCTACCAAGCCAAGATCCATTACTCACATTTACGAAACCATTTATTCAATATGAAATATTTCAAGTTACAAAGCAAAAAGAAATTTAATATAATATATTACTTATAATCTTTCAGTAAAATATAAAATACTAAATAATTTAAATCTTTTTCTGAGAATAAAAATCATATAAAAAAAGAAATGAGTAAAATGAAAGGACAATATTTTAATAACTGAATATTAAAAATAAATATAAGTGATTTTTCACTTTTAAAAAGTTTATATAATATTTTAGAATTTTAATTTTATTAAGGCAATTTTGTGGTAACGTGAATGAAATATTGGATGGTTTGTTTTTATCGAAGGAGGATATAAGTGATAAAGAAAAGACTTCTCAAGACATTTTATTTTTTTATTTAGAGGGTTTTGCCGGAAATTGTTAAAGTTGAAATTTTAAGGAAAATATCAAGTGAGTAATTTCAAGATGAGTTTAATTCGGCTAGTTACAGTTTATATAACATGTATAAGAAGTATTTTTTAACATAAAGTAAGTTATGATAAAATGAAAGGTAGATGGAATAGAACTCTTGAGACTCAGTGCTTTAAAATGGAATGTTTACTAGATACATGAGCTAGAGTAAATGTAATGGTATATAAATAAATGTATATTGTTGTTAGAATTTGAAATGAAAAATAACATTTATAATAGTTTAAAATATTGTTCCAGATATAAAAGATGGAGTAGAACTACAGAAAAGAATTGAAATTGAATTAAGCTACATTAAATAAAAGGAAGAAGGATATAATTTATATGCGAAATACAAGCTAGATTTTGGAAAAATATTACAGATAACGAGAGACTTCAAAAAAATATAGAAACTTTAAAATTAAACGAAAATAAAAGACAAAGATTGTAAAAAACAATAAAAATGTTTTCATGGCTAATGACTGGGATATTGAATGCACTGATTTGATTGGACATAAAATTATCACAAAAAACGCAGAAATGGTGTTTAGAAATACATGCGGGCTATTGAAAACTACCGTATTAGCCCGATTATAACGCGACCCCGAATTTTAGAAAGAAAATACTCATAAAAAAATTAAAATTAAGGGAAATTCAATCAGATAAGCGTTTGGTTAGGTAATTAAAAGTAATACGTAGGTTAAATTAATGACAATAAATTTAATTAATTTAAACCAAAATTTAATAAAAATAAAATGTTAAAAATTTTCGCGTTATATTCGGGCTAATGCGGTATATTGTTAACAATGCTGACTGAAAATAATTGGAAGAAATGTCAGAGAGATAATGCAGAGATACAAGAAATAAAAAATCAATAAAATAAAAAGCGAAATAATGAATATATGTTAAAAAGAAATATTATTTGAAGCAAAGCAAAATACAGATTTCAGAAACAAAATGACAAAAAACTATAAAGGAAACATATTTATTATTATGGTAAGCATGCGAAGAAAAAGTATTGAAACATATTTGGTACAATTATGATACGTAAGATTTGCTAAATGAAATTAAAACTGCTATTTCAATATGTGAAGTATGTTACAAAAACAAGGTTCTAACTACAAGGTCAAAAGAAAAACCTGAAATAATTTAAGCATCAAAACCGATGGATAAAATATACAAGGAATTTTGCGATCTATTAATAAACAGTTCAGAGGAGAAAAATATATTTGTGCATTAACGGATCATTACAGTATTAACATTTCACTTACAACAATAAGGATAAAACACAATAAGAAATTTTTTTCCCAATTTCACCACTGATTTTTTTCCATTGAATTTATTAAGAAGAGCTTGAAGACTATAAATCAGTAATATATCAAAGACATCGATATATTACTGATTTATAGTTTTCAAGCTCTTCTTAATAAATACAATAAAGTTTTGTTAAATAATTGATATTGAAATTTTGAGCACCTAAAGAATTACACGTTGGTCGTGGAAAGAATTTTGAACCTAATTTCATTAAAGAACTAGCTAAGAGCAGGAATTGTGTCGATATTTTCAAATTCGTATCATCTTAATACTAACGGTCTAATCGAAAGACAATTTCGTACTAAAAAAGACTGTATTAACGCGTCGCTCAAAGATGGAGTTAAAAAAGATTTTCAGAATTAATACCTGATATAGAATATGTTTTAAATGCGACAGTTTAGAAAACTACTGAAGTATGTCCAGCAGAAATTATATTAGGACAAAAATTTATGGAAGAAAACTTGAATTTAATTGCGTCTAACATTGCATATTATCTTGTCTTTAACTGCAATCTATTATAATGGTTTTCTTTACTATTTTTTATGGAATTTTGAGTTTATAGGTCGACTGCATTTGTTGGGGTTCATTTAGGAGCTGGGATAATTACATTATGAAGCTTTTAGAAAATTAAATAAATAATCTATAATTAGTATTTAATAATTACTTAAAATAGAAAATAATTACTATAGTTAGGATTAAAATATAAATAGTAATTAAAAATCACTATATTTAGATTATAGATAATAATAGAATTTTAATAAATATAATTACATACATTAAGTAATTAAACAATTACTAAAAATATAATAAACTATTTGAAAATAATATAAATGTCAGTACAAAATTTTAGTTAAAGGACAAAATTAGTCAAGAAAAAGTTGACAAATTAGTTGGACGAACAAGAGTCAGATCAACTTAGGCATACCAATTCGAGAAGTTAATATCAGCAAATACTTGCGATCGTCGAATCCCACAAAAGCTAAATCTAACATTTACAGATAAATCAATAGCTGCGTCAAAACTAATTACGACAAATCGATCTACGATTGTTAATGTTTGGAAGGAAACGATCTTGGAATTTTAACTTCGCGAAAGAATTGGAGTTTTGATTTAACCATAATCATTTCTGATTTTTACAGAGGACACTTGAGAATTCGAACAAATAAATTAGTAAATTTCTATTTATATTGTATAAAAAATTAAAAGAGTTTAGTCATCAGCAAACATTTTTGTAGCTGTTTTAGCTTGTACAAATAAACTATCAACAAATTTTCTGATTTGATAGTATCGCGTTTAAATCTCGGGAAATCCCTTATCTTGTCTTGACACATATATCGGACTGTTTACGCATTTAGGGTTAGCCTTGATACTTAGAAGTAATCTTTAGGGCGGTTTGAATAACCATTATCTGAACTTCAGCGTACAGCCAGTGTTGGGTTTTATTTATTTTGAATCGTTTTTCTAACATAATATATCCATTTAGATTTAATAAATATTTAAACCCATATTTGTTATTTGTTTATTTGCATAAAATCAATTACACGCTTTTCAACCAGTAAAATCTATTGGAGTCAGATTTACAACTGTGTTAGTTCGAGTAACTACCCATCGAACCTAATACATTATCCATTTTAGGAAAGCTTTTTGACCTTTTTGATCATGTTCAAAAATGTCGTATTAAAATGATATATTGATGAAATAGGAGATTCCGGAAGATTTTCCTCAATTTTATTGACTTGGCAGTTAATTTTAAGTTATCTACAGAAGTTTTATCAGAACCTGCTTAAGTTTCTGGGACTGTATTACGAAGTGATAAAATAACGAAGAAATGTTGAGATATTTGAAGAAGTTTATGGGTTTAATCTTTCCAATGCATTTTTTATTTTCCAAAAGAATATTGCAGCTGACCTATGTGACTTTGATGCAGTCAAAAATTGGTTTGTATTTAATTATTAATTAAATTGTTTTTTAATATTGAAATGATTGGGCAAAATCGCAATGTGATCGGTTCTAGCTAATGAAACTGATTTTATTCAGGATGTCATTTTTGGGATTTTTTCCATTAATGATGCATATTTTTATTTAATTATAGATTATTTTAATATAGTGAGTTAATAGTAATTTCTATTTTCATTATCCAAATAAAAATGCGTGCCTGCCTATCAGTTGATCTAGCGGAGTTCGGATATTTTATTCAGCTAATTTACTTAAAATATCGTGCTTAAAGATAACATCATTTGTTAATTTATATTGGCTTGAGAATTATAATTATTTAGTTTTACTATCCAAAAAATTTATATTTATCCATTTATTATTCAAATGATTGCTAATTATTATAGTGAAATGATTTCTCATCTTTTGTTTAAAACAAGATTTGATTTGATTTTAAAAAAATTTAAAGAATTTTTTTAACTTTTATATATTTTTAAATTTAAACAGTTTGAAGTTTCCAAGAATTTTGCCTGGCTCAAGCATTGATATTTAAAATGAAATAGAGGGTCCGGGAGTAGCAATGTGCTTTTTCAATTGCAATATTTGGTGAACAAGGTGTTAAGTCTACAAAATAATAATAATAATAATAATAATAATAATAATAATAATAATAATAATAATAATAATAATAATAATAATAATAGTAATATTAACATTTATAATTTATTCAAAACATATCTATAAAGTCTAAAGGTGGGACACTTTTTGTACACTAAATATCTCGCATTCATATATATTAATTGACCAATGTTAATGCTATAATGAAAGGAGAAAAGCTCATAGCAGTTCGCCGATGCAACTAGAAATGTATAAAAAAGGCAGTAGAGAATAAAGGAGTATATGATCTAGCCAAATATTGAATAAATTAGTACATTTTATGCACATTTTAACACTACAGTGTAAGGCTTATGACTCTTCTTGCTATTCTGAATCCCTTAAAGAACTTAGTTTATCCTTTCCGGAATGCTTCTTTTTCTCCTTACTCTAGAGAAGATTAAAACCAAAATACATTGGGTGTCAATACACTATAGGTTTCCATTCTAGGATGTAAAATAATGTTTGCATCGCAGGGTTTATAATTTCAATAATTTGTTTATTTCAACAAGTGTTATACAGCGTTTATTTATTATTCATCAAAGACCCATTAAGTAAATTTCATAAAATTTGTTTAACCCTTTAAATCAGGGATTTTTTCTGCAAAAGTTTTATTGAAAGAAATAATTAAAAATTAAAAATAAAAAAAAGATTGTGAAATTATTATAGATTTTTCAATTATGCTAAACAGTAAAGTGAAGCTTTGTATGAAAATTTCTGAAGCATTCAGGTACACAAAGGATAATTTTGCGGTCATTACAATAAAATCTTGTTTTATTTTTAAAATTTGACAAATTTTTCGTTGATTTCTGTCTTAAGATTCTTGATTGCTGAAAATGTCGGGAAAATGAAGTTCAGTCAGTTGAAGAGGTGGTGGTAAAAGCGACGGCCGCGCTTTTTTCTCATTGCCAAATGATCCAAACTTCATGAAAATATCTCCGACAAATTTCATTCTGAATTCTGATAAGGTGATATTTTATGTAGGGATTGATAATTAGGATAGGAGTAGATGGAAAGTAGATCAAGTGCAGATCAAGTAGATGGAAAGAGGTTATATGTACCATTTTTCAGTTTTTCTGATCAATTCTGTAAATGAAAGCTTCATGTCAATCTGATCGATTGAACCATATTGGTGTTATAATCTAAAACAGTTAGTGGCTTCAAAATTCTTTCACTATATCAATTGGTTTACCACTACAACCAAAATAAGCTGTTCCCCTTTGTCTTGTCACTTAAAAAACAGTAAATTTCGGCTATTTTGTGATTGCATCTGGCCTATGTTTAGCTTTTTCTCTAAATTTGGACGTCCTTTTCTATTTTATTGGACTGTTAAGACAACTCCGGTTGATCTTTCATGTAGGAAATTGAACAACTGAGGACTACTCTACAAATTGTCAATGTACAATATATGTTCTTTTTCGAGATAAGATTCAAGTAAAGTTGTAATAATCGAACCACTTATTCCTGACTCTTTTTGTAATATATTGCAGTTTCTTTGCCGGTGGGGATAATAAAATTAAGTATCACTTTTGATTCACATTTAGCTAAAATGAATGTATTGATACCAAATACTTTTCGAAGGAATATATTACTTGAATGCTAGTTTTCCCTTCCGCTACAACTGACTCTAAACGATACATAGCTTCTATCCTGGGTTTATACAAAATCTGAACTTTGATTTCAGATAATCAAAGATTATTTTCAATTTATCCATTCTACATGTTTGTTGTTGCCTATTATTGTTGAAATGAAAGCATTTAAGTACCCCGGCCTACCAAAAGTCTCCATTCAGGCAGTTCTTTACAAAATGAAAGGTGGATAGAAGTGAAATTTTCATTTAGCGTCACGACTTGTCACTATTACAATTATTTTATTCGTCAAATATTATAAATTTTAAAGATAATTTCAATGAAATATTTTTTTCCAATTTCACCACTGATTATTTTTTCCATTGAATTTATTAAAAAGAGAGCTTGTAGAATATAAATCAGTAATATAATATATATTACTGATTTATAGTCTTCAAACTCTCTTTTTAATAAACTCAATGAAATATTATATATAATTACTTGAATTAGTTAAAAGTAAAATAAATGGAAAGTAATACATTAAAACAATAATCTAATTCGTCATCATTATGTTTATTATTTCCAAATCTAATACAACTCAATTAGTACGACTGCATAAAATGTTGATTGATGACGAAAAACTCAGTTATTATTTATATTAATAAAATCTGTTTGGAATTTATTTTATTAATTTTATCCATTTGCCAAATGTAAATCATGTTGGGCTTCTTTTGCATTAGTTTTGCATCAATTTGTTCATTAATAATATTTCTAATCCATCATAATTTAGCGTAAAATCAGTAAAATATGATTTTATTTATATATTTATTTATTTATTTTTTTACCAAAAATACTCTCCATAAGACAGTTGTGTCGATGCCAATAGTAATAATAATCATAATTACAGAATACCTAAGGCAGGCATTCCCAAACTATATTCTGCGGATCCCAAATAGATATTTCGCAAAAATTTGGAGTAAATTAAGAAAATTGAACATTTCTACTTCATAATGAATGACGAGTGACGGTTAAACTTTATTGAGTTTTATGACGTTAAGAGCAAGTAAAGATTTTTAGTACCTAGAAGTTGGTTACAGCAATAAAAGTCTTTAACAAGTGTCATTTTTTTTATGAAGTATTTATTCTTTTGTACTTATCGTTCTATATTACTTACTCCTGTGCAAGAATACCTTGGATATTAACTTTAACATTAACACCACGTTCTAACGGGGTTGGTGAAGCGAAGCGAACAGGGGCAGAACCCCTAGTAATAATAATATTAATAATAATAATATTAATAATAATAATAATTATAATTATAATTATAATAATAATAATAATAATAATAATAATAATAATAATTGTCGAACCCATATCTTACGCACGCCCATATCTTACGCAAAAATTTTTTTATTCTACACAAAGAAACAAAAAGCAATAAAAACACCAAAATATTATATAAAAAGCAATTAAATAATGAAAATTTAATTATTGTTTTTCTAAATGATCTTTTTCAGCCTATTTTTACAAACCACCATGTGATTTTCTTCATTCAAATCCGATTTTAATCTAAAAGACTCGTTTCCAACTCTTTCTACTATTATACAACTTCCTTCTTCATAAAAATCTTCCATTTTTCTTTTTCTTGTTTCTGTGTTTGCATCAAAAGATTTCTTAACCAAGACACGCTCTCCAGGATTAAAAGTAATAGAATGATAGTGAACATCTGCATCACTCACCATTCTTCTGGTATATCTGTTTCGATAATTTTGGTCAACCAGGCTTTCTCGAATAATTTCACTATTTGATTCAGCATTAATGCTTTCATTTTCATTGCTATTGCCATTATTATTGGTGTTTAAATCCCCAACTAGATTTTTTGATTACGTAATAGCGGCAGGAAGCCACTCATATTTCTTTCTGGGATTTTTCAATAGAAAAAATATAAATTCTATAGAAAATTTTTTTTCTGACTATAGTGAGCAGCTCTCGATGGAACCTGAGAATTTCAATACAAAAAGATGGTCCTCGCTAAAAAAGCAAGGATTTTTCTAACTATAGTGACGGGGTCTCCTTGGTCCATGGATTTTCAATATAAAATCCAACTATCACTAAAAAGATAAGGATACAATTAAGTACAANAAAAATATAATTTGGCACAAATAAACAAAAGGAAATAGCGATTACAATGAATGTAATTGTCATATTTCAATTATAGAATTGAACAGTTTTACAAAGATATATCTCGAGGATATATGAAGACAGGAAATTTCATCGAAATTTTATCTAATGATAAATTCCGATATGACAAGCTTTTAATGAAGGGATTTTTTATTTAATAATTTCAAAGGAAAAGTATAAGTCAAAAACAGAAAATGATTGATTTCACTTTTTGGATTAGAAATTTTGAAAATGTAATATTAATTAAATTGAAATTTTTTCTATTGTCTATATCAGTAAATTTATTTATATCATATTCTTTTCAGGTAAATCATAATTGTCAATTACTTATTTTTTAAATCATTACCTGAAAATAATATAATTGCTTCGAGATTACATGAAATCTAAAGAGAGGAAGTCATTGGTTTATTTATTATTGATACAGGATGCATACATTCATAATACACACATTTAGAGCAACCAACGGAAACTTATCCACAGAGAAATTATTCAATTATTTAAATTAATTACTGGATAAATGTTGAAACAACAATCAATGCCTACCAAAATTATATTTATATTGTGTTTATTATTAATTATAACTCCTCTTGACCTTATATTAATTAACTGAGACTTAAAAAGTTAAAATTTTATTTACACAAAAAACATTTTTACGAAAAGAACAATAACTATTTTCAATTTTTTAGGTCATTATAAATGCAATTAGCAGATTTTTTCTTGAATTTAACTTTGAAGAATTCTATTATTCTGTTAAATTTGTACGTACTATATATTTATATTCGGCTAAAATAAAAATTCCGGCTAGAAAACGTTACATAAAATGAAGGATCAGGTATAAACAACAGATGGTGGAATAAAACAAAAATGGTTACCAGGAAAAGAATTAAAAAATTTTAAAAAAATTATCGAAGATCTCAGTATTTGTATTGTTTAGAAATTAAATAAAGAATTAAAGACTTTCTTTAATAATTCAGAAATTAATTAATTTGATAATATCAGAATAGTTGAGGTCTCTGGAAAGTAAATTCACTGCACAAGTTGAAAAGATAAACACAATAAATTTAATGAAAATAATAAATAATTAATAAAAATATTTAAAAACAAAATAAATCGAATTTTCTCAAAAATTAAAAATTTATCTCTCTCACTACTAAACCATTTTGATCAAAATGGGAGTGCATGCAAATAACACAGGAAACCAGACAAAAAAATGATCAAAATGATTGATGAATAAAAGCCATTTGATTTTAACAAAATATAAAAATCAAATTATTTATAATATAATTTCCAGTTGAACCAAGCAGCCAAAACCGATTTTCTAAATATTTTACAATCATAAATCCTGTATTTTCTTTTAATTATTTGTTTAAAAAATTAAGATTTAATTTGAAAAATTGAATATGAAAATATTACAAAAGTAGGTAGTTAGTGGCTCCCTGCCGCAAACCACCCTGGCGGTGGGGGGGGGGGGGGGCGGATTGCGGCAACTCTTTTTTTTTGCTTTTTTGATTACGTAATAGCGGCAGGAAGCCACTCATATTTCTTTCTGGGATTTTCAATAGAAAAAATATAAATTCTATAGAAAATTTTTTTTCTGACTATAGTGAGCAGCTCTCGATGGAACCTGAGAATTTCAATACAAAAAGATGGTCCTCGCTAAAAAAGCAAGGATTTTTCTAACTATAGTGACGGGGTCTCCTTGGTCCATGGATTTTCAATATAAAATCCAACTATCACTAAAAAGATAAGGATACAATTAAGTACAATTAAGGTGGGTCTCATTGGTCCTGGGATTTTCAATACAAAAAGGGGGTCTACACTAAAAATGCATGGTAAATTTTTGAATTAAAGTAAATCAAGGGTCTAAAAATTGAATGAAAGTAAATTATGGCTAAGTTAATTAAGATAAATAGGTAAATTAATGGTTAATTTTTAAAATTAAGTAATCAATGGTCTAAAATTTTAAAGTTAAAGTAATATTTTTAAATTAGGTAAATTAAAGTAAAAATTCAAAAATAAAAGTAAATTAATGTAATAAGTAAATTAAAGTAAGATTTTTAAATTTATTAACAAAAAGTTAGAATAGTAGTCGTTGTTTGAGAATTGAAAATTTTAAATGAAAATTTTAATGAAATATTTTTCAAAGCCAAATTTTTAATAGAAATTTTTATGAAATATTTTTCAATGTTAATTTTAGATGCAATTCTTTGTGAATTAATCAATGACCACATGAAATTATTGGTTAAATATGAAAATAATGGTTATATTTGATTGTTAAGTAAATTATGGTGTCAAATGTTAAATTAAGTAATAAGTAAATTAAGGTTCAAATTTTTTAATTAAGTAATCAATGGTCCCAAATTGATTACTTTTACTTTTATTTTGATTACTTTTATTTTTAAATTTTTACTTTAATTTAAAATTTTTGACCATTGATTACTTAATTAAAAAATTTGAACCTTAATTTACATATTTATAAAAGTAAATTAAAGTAATAATTTTTAAATAAGTAAATTAGAGTAATGTAATAAGTAAATCAAAGTAAGATTTTTAAATTTATTAACAAAAGATTGAATAACCACAAACCTTTTGAGAAATGTAATTTTTTAATTGAAATTTTAATGAAATATTCTTTTAAGTTAAATTTTATTGGAAATTTAAATGGAATAATTTTTTAAGTTAATTTTCAATGAAAATTTTAATGAAATATTTTTTTAAGTCAAATTTAAATAGAATATTACTTTAAGTTAATTTTTCAAATTAATTTTAATGGAATATTTTTTAAGCTAATTTTGAATGAAAATTTAAATGGAATATTTATTTAAGTCAATTTTTAATAGAAATTTTAATGGATTAATGTTTTAAGTTAATTTTTAATGAAAATTTAAATGGAATAATGATAATAATAATAATAATAATAATAATAATAATAATAATAATAATAATAATAATAATATTAATAATAATAATAATTTAACAATCAGATACTGACAACTATCAGGTATTTACAACTAGATACCAAGTACTTACAACCAGCTACCAAATACCATGTACTAACAACCACATACATACACATAAAATTTATTCATCAATTATTTGCTTATAATAATCTCTTCTTAATTCAGCAAGTAAAATATTTTTTATATGCTTGTCAAAATCTAAAAAGTCAACCAGATACTTACAACAATGTACTTCTAACAAACAGTTAACCACTAGATACCTAACAACTAGGTACTATTTACAATCTGTTACAAACTAGCGGATACTAAATATTTTTAACTAGGTACTAATAAATAAGTACCAAGTACTTACAACTAGGTACTAATAGCTAGATACTTACAACCAACTAAGTATTCTTTATTGAATTTTATCAAATGATTTTTAAATTAATTTATTTATTTGTTTTCAAAAATATTTTTAATTACAATCAGTAGAAAACCCCTTTCTAAATGTCTAAATTTAATAAAAATGATGATTTTCATCAAAAATGAATAATTATCAAACACTTTATGAGGATAATTTAAATTACAATAAAAGATTCTAATTCTAATTCACAAAATTATAGGTCTTGCTATTGTCCAACATTTACGTGGATTATATGATAATCTTCAAAAATATTTTCCTGCATCCAATAATGAATTCATGTGGGTTGAAAATCCCTTTATCATCAACGAAAAACCTGATTGTTTATGAGAACTTGATTGAAATAAAATAAGACGAACAATTAAAATACATTTTCAACACTGTCCACCTGGCAATTTTGCGAAAATCTAATTTCGGAACATAAAGTTTTGGCTGAACGTGCAATACGGGTGTTTTTACCATTTTCTACTAAGTATTTGTGCGAAACTGGATTTTCTTATTATACTTCTACGAAAACGAAATATCGTAATAGATCGAATTGCTCGGCAGATATGCGCATCCAATCATCAACAATAAAACCAGATATAACAAGGATTTGCAAGGAAAGAAAACTAAAAACATTGTTCACACTAATAACATTCATAAGTTTAATTGTTTTTTTATATTATTAATCAACAATCGAATGAATTTATTTTATTTTTTGTATGATTGTTATTTTTTTTAATAAATACTATAATTTTCTGTAATACTATTGTTTAATCATCCACGTTTCAAGACACAGTGAACAGGGTATCTATGCTGACAGAGCAACTCGTACACTTCATCGGCCACCTCATAAATTATGAGTCATAATCTAACAGACAAATGTAACTTGTATCATTAGCTGCGGTGATTTTCTTGACTTATAATTTCTCAATATCTGCCTCATTTGCTAGTGGAGGACCACTCTGTTCAAATTGATTCATAATACTCGTTACAAAATTGTCGAAACTTTGATCTGAAAATATGTAATCTGACAAATCGGATCTAAAATCCAGTGGCAGCAATCCACCAAATAAATTTGATATTAGTTGGCCAAAAACACTATTTCTGTTATCAGGATCCCTTGGAGTAATAAAAAAGGAACCATCAGTTTCGTTTGTAGTACTTCCACCAGGAATATGACGAATAAGATGAAAAACATTCAAGGCATCATCATCACTTTCCATTGAGTTATGACGAATAATATGAAAAACATTCAGGGCATCATCATCATTTTTCATTTAGTTATCAGATTCAATTCTTTTAATAAATCCATCATTGCACGTCACACATTTACCATCCTGAGATGTGTGAACGTCCCTGTTGCATTTATGATCATAGTAATTATCTGTATTAATCGAAGCCATTAAATTCCCAAAAATTTATTTTCAAACACTTCTCGAACAAACTAAATCGTTTAAAAACAACTCTGATCACTTTAAACAAATCAAAATCTCTACCACATTCAAGAAAATCGAAAAACGCACAAAATAGTGTATAAAGAGTGTAAATTATTACTTAATCAGTTAATAATATTTAATTAATAATATTGAAGATGAAATGTATATAATATCTTTCTTGGTGGAAATATATGATTAAATGCTGACAGTTATATTCTAATATGAAATTATTAATATTTAAACAATTGAGACTTTCTCACTGTTACTGTTCATCAATGAAAAAATCTGAGAGAATCGAGAAATGAGAATTATCCTGATGTTCCAGTAATATTTTATTAATATTATAATTATAATTATTATTATTAATATTATTATTATTATTGACGATACCTAAATAACAATTTACAAATAAATAAATAAAATTACCTGGGGGAAGATCGTCATGGCAAACGGGACGATCTATGAGAACTCAGAAAAGAAAGCAGAAGTAAAAAGAAATTAAAAATGAGAAAGATAAATCAAATAAAAGGAAACATACAAGAAATTAAAACAAAGGTCATTGTTAATTAAAAAGTAAAAACGAAGGTGGAATTTCAAATTCCAGAAAAACAAAATAAGGGAAAAAGCCGTATCTTGACAGCTTGTCAAAGATAGCGAAATTTTCGGGAGAAGACGGCTTAACAGAAAAGAAAAATGGAAAAATATCTTGACATCTGTCAGAGATAAGGCTGATATAGAGGAAAAGGAAAATGGTAAACAGAATCTGTCGCCAGTGCCACAAACAAAACAACTATATAAAGGAAAACTGGTGGACGAGAAAGTGGAACAAATTTAGAACGAAAAGTAGAACAAAACAGAACGAAATTAGAAACAAAAAGTAGAGCAAAATCAGAGACGAAAGAGTTAAAAAGGAGAATCAAACAGAGTGAAAAGAGAAGTGACAAAAATCTTTTATAAAATTGAATATAAAGTAAAAGTGGATTAAATAAATTGTGTGGTCAAAGCAAATAGAATAATCGATCAACATATTCTGTAATTGAGTATTTGACGGCTAGTGATTATTGTTGTGGTTACAGAAAGGGCTATTCTTCACGTAGTGTCGAAATAAGCTCTGTGTGATAAAGTAATTTATAGTTAATTGGTTGTAATTGAAGTTTGTACTATTCCGTGTGGATATTAATAAAGCTTATTGTGTTCGAGAGTGTTGAATTGTAAATTAATAAACACGCTTTGGAGCAAGAGTAAAAG